>LOND01000288.1:83430-103960 GCA_014220965.1 Paragonimus kellicotti
ACCCTGGTTAAGTTTAACTGACTATCCTAACCATTTTAATGGCACGTCAGTTCGTGTTCGTATTATGGGGCTTCGAGAAATGCGTCAGTCTTACGAACAAAGTTGCCCGAAAACGTGTTTGTCAATTAGTGTGCAGTATGACTACATGGGAATTTGATTCAACCAAAATTAACTTGATTTTCTTTTTTTTGTGCGAACTGAGCAGTAAGAATTGTACCACGGCAAACTTCTTTACTTTGTGATAATTTCTGGTTTGCTAGCAGGCACCATGACTGATTAAAAAATAGACACAGTAATTATGCAAAAGTGTATAATCCGATATCAGTAAGGATGATTTGTATTAGGTGAAAACAAGCTTCCGTACATAATGCCATCAACTCAACAAATCGAATATTTAATTCCACTTTCCCTGACCCACCTCATTTATGCGAACTCGGAAATGTAAACAGCTCTATGTACTCTTTCCAGGATTGTATGCGATCGCATTGGTTTCCAGACAAGTGAGCAATTAAATAACTTTTAAATGTACTTCATCAATAACTATAGCATGTTTCTGAATACATGTTTAAGATTCGTTTGAGTAAACTCATCTAACTATTCAAATAACAATTAAGTTCACGAGTTTTCTCGATCTGATGTCACCAAAGTGTTTCAAAAAATAAGGCGAAGATGATACAATGAATAATTAGTTGTAAACATGTGAAGTGATAGAAGACAACAAGGTGAATCCATCTATCCCAACTAATCTGGAAAGACCTGGTAAAAATTCCCCATTCCTATTTACGTTATTCGGTTGTCTCGTCAATCCACAGATTTCCAGTAAAGTTTTCCAGTGAAAATTGCGGATCTCTCAATGCTTAGCAGGAAAAGGTCACAAGCATAATTGAAGTTATACCATAGGATTTTGTCGAAAAAACAACATTTCTCATTTGGTCGAGAGTGTACCGTAATTCTGAACAACTTACGAAAATTTTTCTTAACCAAGTTTAAAACTATCATTTCAAACAGGTTCACTGATGTAGAGTTAAATGTGAGTTCCGTTCATTAGAACGGAAATAGAGCATTTACCGTTGACATATATGGTTAACTGGTCTTTCATCTTATGTGCATTTGATAACAAAACTCTGCAGCTGACGGTTTTTTCCTGAGTTAACCTACCCAAGTTCGTTTAACATACTCCTGTGGCTCATTAGAATAAAAGCAATCTGACTAACAAATGCTTTAGATCAACTGACCTACAGTTGACAAGATTTCTAAATATTAGATATGAGGTATTGGTTAACAAGGGAAAGAAACACCGGCTGAAACAGTTTGGCCAAACAGATGTTAAGGAATAGTTTGGCTGGGCAACAATGAGTGTCGCAGTAGAATAACTCGCATTTTCCCCAACACTTGAAAGTTGAGATCGATTTAAACAGTAACGTTTGATTCCAAAAGCCCCGTTCGAAATGACTCATTAAACCTCAACTCTCACAAGCCTGAACAGACAACCAGACCGATATAGATGTGTACAAACTTGCTCATCAAAATGCTGCACAATGGCCTGTTGAAAACTCAGTTCACATGTTGACATTCCCATCTTTGGAGTTTATAGAAGCCACGGTATACCTAAATGTCAATAGCAATTTTATATGTCTATCTAAAGTTATTACACTATTCATAAGCTGTCCGTTGTTGAAACTCAGCGGGTGTCGATGTGAATGTATTGACAGGTAAGAAATTTGCCCATATATTTTAATGTTTTTTTTTCTGGCAGAATGGATTATTCGATGCTCATTCAACCTTTGGTATATGTTTATCAGATCATTCTATCAACAAAGACATGAGGCGTGTATGACATTGCACCTCCGTCATTCCTTAGTTCCTATATTTGTGAGAAATGTTGAACGTGAACAGATGAAGTATTCGATCGACCGTCGTTTGTGGACGAAGTATTCGTACATAAAGCTTGAATGTAAGGATCTCTCCGCTGTACTTGTTAAACAATCCGCTCATCTGCTGGTTGCCCGAGAAGGGAACAAACCTACATCCATCAGTCTGTTTCTTAAAGATAATTTGGTAAAACACGTTCTCAATCGCAAACTTCGCAACGCACCGCATAAACCTTTCCAGGCTGCAACCTTGTTGTTCGCGTGTACTTGTACGTTATGCTCCCAACATGAAAGACAAGGTATCTGTTCATACGTAAGATGTGGTTGTCTATTCCTTCTTCTGTTCCTGGGCAAAGGAACATACTGAACGCACGACTAGATGGCGCTATTACGGAATATTTGATGAGCATGGGTTACAACCTATATCTCTGTCAATCTTATGAGATCGTCTACAAAGTGCTGGAACCACGGAAATCGGCTGAAACGACGGCAGTTCGATCACATGATCTCGTGGTTATATTATCAAAAGAAGTACCTTCAACTCTGCTGGTGTTTAGTTGACACTCTACCTACGGTAATTAGCAACACATCTCCCATTCATATTGAGATAAAATTGACAGACTAGTTCATCATATAAACAGTTATTACGCATTCATATCTTATCTGCAGTATAGATCTCATTACTGGTCAGCCCGATGACTATTGGCTAGCTTATATATATTTAGAAGAAACCTAACACTTTCAGTTAAACAGCTGAGCAATTATGGTGGTAGACTTGGATTAGTCCACTTTGTTTGTTTTCGTATGCATCCTCCATCTGCATGATGCATCAAGTCAACAAATACAGAGGCTCTGTTTGACTCCAAATATAACTACGTAAATACAAAAGTGTCGTCTGATGCACTCCAGCCAATTTCATACAGATAAATCCATCCCGAATATTCGTGTTTTCCAGGTCGTTGGTAGGGATATAGTAAAGATTTCATGATTCTTCTATTGCCTCGTTAATTTTGATGTTACTGAAACGACTTCCGGTGCCAGTCCATAGGTTGATGTATGTAGCTGGTCAACTATGACAATCAAAATTTGTTAACCACATCATTTACCGTCTCTACGGAACGATTGTATTCATGACCGAAAAGCCAATTATGCTGGTAAGAGGAAACGCGAGGTTATCCGATCACAAATCGAGTGACCAGCTAGTGATAACCACGCATTAGTCAGGTCAGCCTAGTTGTTCCTTCCGGCAAGTAATCAAACGGATAAGCCACACAGGACAACCGAAGCGAGATCGTTAACTAGTTGGAGATCACCATACGTGAATACCCACATACAGACACTTGTATCACTATGGACTTAAGTCCGTTTACGCGGTCAGTTTTGAATGCATTCACATACATTTTGTACTAGACGTAGGGTATCCATTCACGTCCATCCGGAAATGCAAACGCGAAATGGAATTAAGACAGAACAATCAATAAAGTCCGTGCGCACGACCTACGGTCTGGCAAACTTCTCTGCACATTTTCAGTAGTGTACTACACAAACAGAGAGAGAATAGAACGGAAAATAGTGATCAAGTCGAAAACCGAACAAAAATAGGAGACACAGGGCTGTGCTATGTGGTAATCAGTTAATATCATGGTTAGCATGGCAGTGCTGGGCTAATAAACGAATCGTTTTGTAAATATGTTTGGAGGAGCACCAATGTCCCAGCGTCTCAGAAACTAATGTTTGGAGCTTATCACTTGTGTAAACTACCGTAGGTGCTTGGGTGGGATCCACCTAGTCACGATACAACAGAAGATGACAAGTGATCGCTGAGGCTGGTTGTCTTCGTGGTACTAGTGTTCACAAACGTGTGTTGGCTTTTGTTTGCGCGTCCTGCTTCCTCATCCATTCTGGGATGTTTTCCGGGGTCCGAACCTTGATCTGCCTCTCCGTCAAGCAAATGCGACTGACCTGGTAATTACAGGAAGATTGGTAAGTGATGTGGGATCTGGTAAACGATGACAGCTGAGGTTTTAGAGGTAAATTTGGAATCCTACATGTAGCCTAATTTACTTCGACATCTGCGGCACTGTATGCACTTTGTCAACAATTTACTGGTAGACACTTGGGGAACTGAAACGGATTAGGCTGAATTCAACGATCACATGTATGGACAAATCACCAGCTGATCTGTTATCGCATTACGACATGCGTGTGAATAGCTTTCAGGTAATGGGGATCGGTCCACTGTTTGACAGATTGTAGAGAAAAGTTTATGATATGCTCTCGTCGACTCTGGGATCTCTGAATGTGTTTTAATCGTGAAGAGCTTCACACGCCCACACTGTTTCCTTGATTGAATTAAGAGATAATCTAGCTAGTTAAGAGTGGCTCTTACTTTGCGTAACTTAGACTGATCTCAATGTCCAAAGGTGATAGGATTCCATGTCAGTGGCTTTTCTGAATTGACCTGTCAATCAGTTTTCACTTTGTATTCGCATGTTCTACGGCATAGGTTACTTCCGCCAATGCACGTAGGAAAATCTAATGGCAACAGACTTTTTCTATTTTGCTGAAACTTACTATGAGACGATAGTAAATATGAACTGTAATTAACTGATGCGCTGCTACACTAATTCGCAAACGCTTGTGTTTGGAGACGCGTTTACTTAATAAAACAACAGAATTCCTATTGCGTACAGTTAAAAGAAGGATTGAAGATGTACGTAGAGAAACTCCAATGAATCCGAAAGTGAACGGTAGCAGTAGTTTTCCAGCGGATTTTTAGACATTCTAAACTCCGGTAGACAGCAATGGATTGCTAACTCAAATTATACGCTGTGAACAGTTGCGTGGATATTCCGAACGAATCTGTCCAGTCACATATAGGATCAGAGCGGCTGTAAGTTGTCAACCCGCAAGCAGAATGAACGAACTAATAAAACCAGACATCACCCTACGACTTATTGATTAAGTTGTACTGTCTGTAACTTGAATGGCCCACAATGTTTTGGTGTTTGATACAACCGTCCGAAAGGGACCAGACAGCAAAACACTGGTGACTTACTGTTGGCTTAGAGGTGATTTATTAAGGCTTATGATAACTGCATCTACAGTGTCGGTGACATGGAATACGGTAGTAACGCTGCTCGCATCAATAAATTCAGCGCAGTCCCTGCTGTCCGGTCATAAAGTTGTTGCAGATATTCCCTTGATAAATCATTAGGCTTTCTAAACATTAATTAGCCCTGCATCCGGGATTACCAGTTCGTGGTTTTAAAAACGTTAGCCCTTTTCTTGCTTCATCTACAGTGGAGTTCATTACCTGTCCTCAGACAACTCGATCGTTTGAATCATTTTCGTACAGTGAAGCCACACCCGAACACTCACTGGTGACGATAAATAGCTGGTGTGTGTTGTACGCTTGGTAAGCAGCGGTTGGGTTTCCATTCCGTCCAATATCTTCAGACTTTCTCATTTGCAATCACTATATCGTTGACCACTGAGCTTGAAATAACCATCCCGACTCGTCTATTGTCCCTAAACCGCCCAACACAGAAGCACTCTCAACATCTAATTTATAAGCTTATTTCGGGCCGAACAATACGACTTGCCACAAAATTGTGTTAAAGATGTGCTATTCAAATGAAATCACTCAAATTATTCTATTTATCCATCCGAAAAAAAAATTTGCGGACAGAACGAATTTGGCGTTTAAGCTTAACTCTATAAGACAATAACAAAGCGCATGTCCACTGTAAGAGTTTCCGGAAAACAATTATTGCTAGTGCTTCAGTTTATTTGAACAAAACAATAAACCCAAAAACGATTTGCTGCTTGTGATCACGCAGCACTCAGGTACTAATTCAATATTTGTAAGTAGCGACTTTTGATTAACGTTTATAAAAACATATTTTTCATGAAAACTAAAATTAGATTGCTTCTCCTAGGTAAAGCCGTACACAAATAGTGTTTCGTAAGAGTAATTAACCATACTGAATATGTGCTTGAATATGTGCGTTTCCGATAGATAGATCATAACTAAAAGACAAATAACGTCCGTGAATTCGCACGGAACAAAGTATCCACAGACTCAGTGTGATTTTCTTGTGACCAGATGACTGGTACCTTAAAATAATCCATAGTTATGCACATAAAATACGAAGCTGCAAACCGAATACCCATGTACACTTCAAGATTGATTTAGATCGGATACGAGCAATTTGAAGAGAACGATTGAACGACGGCTTTTTGTGCTATATTGGTGTGGTATCCCCACCGCCCAACAAACGCGACTACTGTAGAGCAACTAATTAGCATTATGGTGAGGTACTTATATCAACCGTGTTTTATGTGTGACAGCACCAAGAGTCTTAATTACAGTTGATCATCTTACCCCTTTCAGGTGATACGTTCTACAGTGTGCAGGTCGATTTATGAACGAATGAAATGACCCTTGCATGTGACCACGTTATAATTAGGTCTTTTTTTTAACGTCAGTTTCGTACATCTGGAGTTGGTCATCGTTCATACTTCTACTGTTTAGCTAGATTTTCAGTTCACATAAATCGCAACACAGATGTTGATATGCGCTATAGTGAAACAAACGCTCGAGTGATGGAAGGTTCACACCAGGTGATTAGGAGTTATAATCGGGAACAATAGAATTAGCAAACACTATAGAAACATATTGAATACTAAATATCTGGGTTGAGGTTATTTTGACTTATAAAAAGTACTGCCTGGTAATCGAAACAAAGTCAACCGATGACCCGACCGTTGCTCAGCGTTCTAAAAAACTTAGGGCGCGTGAAAGGGGGTGTAAAAGCAGTAATCAATAGTGAATGATATCCGAATTATAGTCGACAAAAACCCATTACTACTTACATGCCATTGAAACTGTTAGTTGGGTTAGCATGCGAATGGAATAAAAATACTTGTTGGACGATATTTCACGGGAACATTTGGACGGCTTATTTCTAAGACAAAATAGATAAAATCAATCAGTGGAAATTACCGACATCTTAAGGTCACTGCTCGCAAAATTTAACTGTTGAAGAAGACGGACAATGTGATTTCCGTAGAGCTTCTCAGAATTAAAAAAACACAGGACTTAGAACTCCGGCCACGCTTTCATGAGGCAACCGTGTTGACCACTGCGCCATTGACCTCACATTAGGCACGACCGAATTATCATATGTGAACGCTCAACCACTTTCGCTTGTGAGTAATGATCAGGTTGCCCGATCGTCTCGAGAGGAGACACAGTGACTGTCAACAAGACTGCCGTATGAAAGGGTGAACGGAGTTGTAACCCCGGTCGCGGCAAAGATATGTACTGCTGACGAGCCTTCACGGGAGCGAAGCTCGAGTATGACGCTTCTTTCTGAAAAAGGATGTCTGGAAAGCTTACCTGATGGTGAAGGCTGCGTCGAAACGTGCATGACGATAAACTTGAATTCAGTCCAATTCCTGTTCACTCATCAGTAGCCAATGGAAGGATGTGTGATGCTGAGAAGAGCTGATCAACTACGGCGTCTATACCTGGTAGTAAGTAAGCCTTTTCACAACAGCACACCGAGAGTTGAATATATTGCGTTCTTGTACCAGGTGCAGTGCAAACACTCAGGCGACGTGAAACATTATCTAGATTAGTACGTTTGTCTAAGTACATGCAATTATTACTGTGTGAGGAAATTGTTTGACAGAATCAGCGTCGTTGCCTGTGGACATCGGGAATGGAAAGTTCTCGTTGTGCATAACATTTGCGTCACAGACAAGAAGTGTTCAACAATAATGGGATCCGAAAGGCTACGGTCTTTAAAAACGGAAACACTTTGCCTGATTCTTTGGACTAAGTTGTAAGTTTTGCGAACTAAATTCTGCTAATTCCCATCAAACATACTGAAACGCTGGTTTCTTTTATTTGGCCCAAATGTGTCTTGATTTCTAGAAAGTAATCGGTGAAGTGCGCTTATGTGAAGACCATGAAGTCTATGCCATTGTGTTCATACGTCTACGTATTTGTTATACATGAATTAGAGCAGTCATTATTTTAAGTAGACAGCGCAGTTTGCAATGGAGTGAACTGAATAGCAAGACTGTTTGCTTAGTTGTCGCATGGTGCTGAGTAACGAAAAGAACATCATCAACTTGATGTTTCTAATTCGTATTCTTATCTATTCCTGTACGTTGCTCATGCTATTCATAATGATCCTACCCGGGTGGCATTCCAGTGAAATTATGATGAACAGAGCGTCAATCCACTCAGTAATTTAGTTCAGGACCTACACACTGTAAGGACTGAGTAGAGCAGTTGGGAATATATATTTCAAATAGGAAGTTGATACATCTAAGTTACTCGACTTTACTAAGATGACAGTTCATGTGGTTAACCAAGGTAACGAAAAACTGAACGGTACTGCAGTTCGTAGACAAGACAACTAATTGCTGATGACAGCCTGCTCGAAAACCAACCGACGGTCAGGCAGCCGACTCCAGGTGGTAGCTTCAATTTTACAGCAGCACTCAAATCTACATATAAAATTCCCAGAAACTTCATTGACGTCACAATTGCAAAACTGAAATTATATAACATTTGAATTAATCCACTTTTTTGACAGCGTGAAGCAAAATACTTAAGTTTATCAGTATTGGCTTAAACTAACGTTTGTCACTAATATTCACGTATGAATTTTTATTCAGGTGAATATCAAGCCTTGGAGTGCTGGACCGCAGCAAGAGGCCCATCAGTTTGCCGGCAAACATGGTGGAAAGCGACCAAGGAATGTTGACCTTTCGCGGTTCTACTGTACGCAACGTTCCAATGCAAGGCAACCGATGCATCTGGAATACAGAGAACCGTACGAGGGCGCAGTAGAGGTCGGTCAGAAACAGGTGGATTTCCAACCGATCGGAGAATCCGAGCAACTTGATGTGACGGAAACAGTCAATGATTTTGGCTGCCATGATGATGTGACAGAGCTCGGACCAACGACCCATATTCGTTCAAAGAGAAACACTAAAACTGCTTTGCAAGCATATGCAGGATTTCCGAAGTCTAGTTTTGTCTAACTGGCTTATTTGCAAGCGTTCTGTGAGCACAGATGCACAAAATCACTCTCATTCCAGTAGCTCATACGAGCCACCTCACACCACATAAAACTACACTAGCAGTCATAGTGTGTAAAAATAACCGACCTGATGTCGACTTTTACGTCATTGTCAGGGTCGAGTGTGAGTGTACTTTGTACAAACCATGTAACTATCTCTGGCGAAATTCACTTCTTCTAAAACCGACATTTTGCAAGCAGCTTTATTCAATAAACTTTCAGCATTGCTAGTCCCATTGAAAGACACACTCAAGCAGGTGACGTGTGAAATGCGAAATATGACATATTAAACTCGTAACCCGAGCAAACGCTACTGTCATTCCAGTCTGTTATTAATGACAGGTAAGCCTGTTTGGTTAACAGCAGATTTTCATATTTAGTCTGCTTTCTGCTGTGCAAACAGGAGATATGCACCGATTGTTATGTCCTAATCAATCACAGGTTGAGTGCCGAAAGTATACATCGAATGGTGAAATCTTGAGTGACCGCACAACAGCAGTAATGAATTATGTTTCTTGGCAGACTGTGTAAAGTTATTTGATCAAGACGATTGAGTTTTCGATCTCAGGTTTTCATGTTGAGGTCCACATTACGACATCCGTACATAAGGTAGTTGATTGAAACCAACTCAGAAAGTAAACATAACAGCATATGCTGCTTGCGGTTGACTGATCAAACTGTTATGTTAAATTCTAATACGGAAAGGACGGAGTTTAATGACAATACAGATTAAACTACATTACTAACATGAGTTTTGCTGGCAAAACGAGAGGAGAACAGCTGTTAACGAACAGAATGGAATTCACCTTGTTAATTTTCCGGATATATGTGTGTTTCCGTCATTGAATTACATTTAAGTTTGTGTCATGTTAATTCACTTTGGTACTACACTCAAAAGGTTTTAAGATGTAAATCTGACATACATTTTGCTAATACGCAAGCACTGTCGTACACGCTATATGATGACCCACGAAAATTCAAAGAACGAAGTCTGATTTAAAAAGCAACAAATCAATGCGATTTCTTCTGCAACATACGAGTCTGGTCTAAATACAAGTGTATGGAGATATAACGCCTTCGATGGAACGAGAGCGGTATGAAGACCTGAGGTGGGGAAGGTAGGTTATTTTTCAGCAAACAGGCAAATGAACCAAGTGCGTGATGGGCAATGGAAATAAGCCGATCTCATAATAAATCTTGAAACCCTGAAATTGCGTTAGTTTCATTCGGTTTACGTCAGACTGACAAGTTTGTCTTGTTCGTGCGAAATTTTGTAAGATGATGTCGGGGCTCTACCGACTTGTCGGTCAAATTACTAGTGGCAGCAACGGCAACACCAATGCACACAATAAGTTACACATAATCCATATGTGCCTGAAGCACGCGATTAATCATTCATCATCAACCACAAACAAACAATTCCGGGGTGGTCTTCGATAACGGTAGATGAGCATATGGTCGAAACCAGAACAAACAAAAAAGCGCTCACAACAGATGAATTTTCCGACTGAGTAAGAACAGAGAAAAACGGTTGTTGCTCCATTCTTGCCCCATATTGCCTTCGCAAAATAATATGCAAGGGGTGAGTTAACATTTAACATCGCCATGTCATATTCCCTTGAGTGTATAAATAACAGGGTTTAAGACAACCGATGTGGTTATGAGAGAAGGCGAAATCGCCCTGAATAAACAAACAGGAAAATTCCCATGGGCACCATGACTCGTTCGACTTTGTGTAGGATTTTTCTCCAGCAAAATATGGATGTACATTCGGTCTAATTCAGACCAACTGCACAAAAATTAGTTGAACAATTCTCAATCGTGTTTGAATTTCTCGCTCATGAATCCTAGAAGAACCATTCACCATACATAGCTCCGAAGAATGCAGGTGCCACTTGGACCAGAATCCTTGACCTAAAAATTGGGGGAAAAGCCCATTACTCCGGATAATTCGCATAATGTGGATGTAGTTATAGAGACTTTTTGGAATTTTGTACAGAGTGCTACCTCCTTAGATGACCCATGAATAAACGACCACTATCCTAGATAGAACACGGATAATGTGGACCTCCTACAGAACGGTTTCAGAGACTACACACCAGATCTGATCACCGACCATAGTTCTGACTTTATTTTGATTTGGTCATTCCTTGGAAGAAGAAAAAATCTTTTATATCTTAATTTTAATCATGAAAACTTAGGGTTTCTACGTGAATACGTTGTCGAGCCGCATTCAATTCATGAGATAGATAATGCTTTTAGAATCATCCAGGAAGTACCTTGTATCAAATCTGGATCTATCAGGGTGCGACTGGTATGGACAAAGGAAGGAACTAGCAGCAGATCTTACGATCCCGGTCTGTGTCCGAAAGAAATTCGTAGGAGTCGCGCATCTTCCACAGCTAAATATTCTTGAGTGACTTGAACACAATTCAAGTGTAAACACAAATTGCACCTGATCATCTGTCGATCACGTGTATCATCCACAAAATCACACCAATAACCACATCCAAGTTAGACTGTCGGCCATACATTTTCAAAGTCTACCAACATTTCACAGTAACACTTACCAATTACATGTAATATTCCAACGAATCTTTTGCAATTTTATATGCAATACATTTGAGACTGGAAGTGGCAGATTACAAACGTTATATTATTGCTTGACTGACAGGTCAGAAGATTGCTGATTCTGTAAATGCACGCCAGGCCAGGTAATGTTAGAACAGGTGATTATTTTACTAAAAAAAACCGTGATGGACATTCCGATCGAAACATGTTCAGAATTTTGATTCTCCTTAGACTGTAGGCTCCCGCTATTTCTACTTGCTTATACTGTCTTACACGAGTGAGTAAGTCAAACTGAA
The DNA here is from genome assembly GCA_014220965.1 of Paragonimus kellicotti. Classification (NCBI taxonomy): domain Eukaryota; kingdom Metazoa; phylum Platyhelminthes; class Trematoda; order Plagiorchiida; family Troglotrematidae; genus Paragonimus; species Paragonimus kellicotti. The sequence continues at coordinate 95,272 of LOND01000288.1, forward strand.
ACGAACAGAAATAACTCCAACAAGGTACTCACAAGATATCCGAGTTTTCAGTAAACTGGAAAAAAACTTGGCAGTTCTGCTTCTCGGTAATGAGTTGCATTGCATTTTTCTGTTCTAAAGACGTCATCAACCGATATCAAAACACATTGGGCTGCAATCAAACTCGACTATCATTAAGGCTAAGTACACAACTGTACTGAATTCTGAAGTTTTTCTGGTGCCCAACAAGTCTATTCACATTGAGTTGCATGAATTTGAGCACATGTTTCAATTGAACAAACCTTGATAGTCTGACCGGGGCACACTGATTGATTGATAGGCCATTCCATGTGGTCCGACTGCTTGTGTTGTGAAAGCCACTCATACCTGCTGTCAACACTCCTCTATCGGATTCATCACCACGTTTCTGATTTAATGGCATACAGTTGAGTCTTGGACACATCGCTATGCAACTCGCATGCAAACAATAATGTAACAAGTCCTATGTGTATCTGGGTTTCAGATGATGACTTCAGTTAAGCAACAAACCTATCCATACTACCGGTATTCATTTTTCATAATGCATTTACACGCCATTTGGTGGCTACTCTCATGAAGCTTGTATAGTTCAATTTTTCTCAGTTAAGTAGCTTGGCAGTGACTCCCTTCACAGGAGTCGAAAATATACACAGCCTATAATTTGTTCGGCGTTCACTCGTTACTCGGTGAAGGATTTACTGAAAAACGGGCACCAGTGCAACGCTGAATATATTTGCACACAAGTTCCGTTTGGGATTCGGGGTAATCGACAATTACATCCCTCGTAAATTGTAATAACACCTCGCAAAGATATACACACTCTGCGATTCCAGATTTCGGAGGAGCGGACCATACGATAAGCTTGTATATCTGCAGACGAGAAGCATCGTTGAAAACTATCCGATGAGATTGTCGTAAGTTCTGATTTCCCATCAGACACACGGTGATAGGACCCCTCTCAGATGTTTTCGAAACAATCCAATCTTTCCAATTCGTCATAACCAAGTGATGCTGGAGACAAGAAATTCCGATGCCAAATGTGCAGACTGGATTGTTAACTACTAATCTTCAGTCGACGTTAGTACCCGACCTTCAAATTTTCCTTTTCCCTCTCTGAACATCATTGGTTATAAATTAGCGGTATGCAAATCATTTAAATATTAACTGCATAACGTCTTTGGTTTTCAAGTTAAAGCACACTGAAGACATAAAAGGGGAGCGTTCGAAATTACCTTCATTGTACGTTCGAATCAGTTTGTTAGAATGTATCACTGTAATCGTGGCACGACGCGATGAATCAACATTCAAATTATGCTGAAAATGTTCCCAGCCATTTATTTGAACAGTGCGTCCATTACTACGGTTCAGTCATTTCTTGTGTTTGAATAAAGTAGGGAGAAGTGCGATCCCTATTCAACGTACACTATCATTTCTAGCGTAAATGTGTTGCGCTTTGAGGTAGAAATTATTGCGTTAACAACCAACTCCTTTCACACACAAATCCCGTTGAGAGATTTCGTAAGTGTATGCGATATGGACCGGTCAACATTTATTATGATGCTGTCCTACATGACCGACAATTCGTTTGTTTCCACCTGTTTATACTTAAATGCTGGGGTATTGACAGCTCACCATGGTAGATAAAGATCCGGGTATCTGAAAGGTTCACGTGAAACAAAATTGTCCATTGGGTGGTGGCTGGTAACCGTCAGCCTTGTCACAGAAATACGGGCACCATGTATTTGAGAAAGCTTCCAAATAACAAGCAGACATTGATCATTGAATTGAATAACTTTCTGACCGTCATAGCTATAAATCTGTTACCATCGTTATTATTTTCGTCCACAACAAGAAGGATATAGTTTTGGGAGAATGTCTCGGATTGAAGTATGAAATAAAGTGTTCCCACTATTTAATGGGATCTGAGAAAACTAATTCGGAACCAGTTATCGAGTGGGAACAGGCACATCACCGAGTATGATACACAATAATGTTTCCAACTAGTCGTTTGAGCGGTTCGAAAAGCAAACTTTCGTTAGAAAAAAAACTACGGAATAGTTGAATGCGTCTAATCGGTCAGCAATCTTCTCTCAGTGACGTATAGCATAACAGTTTACGGAATAGACAGACTGACTAAATTAAGCTCAACAAAGAGTGTAAAGTTAACAGAAATATAATGGAAACGTTCCTCTGTACTTCACAGAAAAATGCTAGTAGTTTGTGAGCCTATGGATGAAAAGTGAACATCACTGTCAACTGACTGTAGCTGCGGCATTCCACAAGACATTCCAGTAGGCACCTATTGAAAAAAAATAGAATCCAGTGTCGTACATGTTAGAGCTTGTCAGAAGCACAAAACCTTGCCACGACCAGGATAAGAACTGCGGCCACGCTTTCATAAGCCAGTGGTTTTCACCACTGCGCTACTGATCTCGCATTAGGCACGATTGGGTTATCACATGCAAATGGCCAGTCCTATTCGCATGTGAGTAATACGTGACCAGAGTTATAATCTCGGTCATGGTAAAAATAGACACCACAAACCAGCTTCAACTATAGCAAAACTCGAGTGTGGAGCTTGTTTTCGAAAAGAGCTGGCTGAAAAATCTTAAAGAATGTGATCAACTGTGAGCGATGTGCAACTTACATTAATCAAAGCCCTTACCACTAATAGAAAGGAATATGCTATGGGGAATAAAACACATGGGCGCAGACTTGAATACTTCCTGAACTGTTAAGCATGTCAATGTTAAGCAAACTTTTGAGATGAACACTTGATGTTACCAACCACTATGTATCACATTTTTGTCGTTCACTTACGGTAATAGCATGTGGTAAAACGTTTTTAGCCGAAATACAATCACCAGAAGTGAGTCCAGCGTGAAACCCATATAAAAACCGCAACAAACATTGTGCCGATCGTTATTATTCGTAATAAAGCTTTGAGGTAATCTGATAGTAACACGAATGTGCATTCTTCACTTGTATACATACCCACCTTTTGGTACTGGGTTGAAAGAACTCCGTCGAATGCATTGGTGAAAGCCATAAAGATGGCAATGGCTCTTTTGCTACTAGCTATCTGAACCACCGTGAGCGAGCAGTAAGTAAATCACTATCGCTCGAAATCCCTTATGGAAATTCGTGCTGGTTGTGAAACAGGGATGAAAAATGGATTAGTGTAGTGAGTAGGAGCGATCATGCTATACTACTCACACCACTGTAATTCAGTAGTGGAACCAGAGCATATATTTTGGCACCAGAATAGTTGCAGGAAAAATACAAGAATTATTGGAGTGCAGCATTGCATGAAATGACTCTTGGTACGTAAGGGAACGTAAACGAACTGAGCGTTGACGTCTGTGGCAGCCGTGACGGTCGGGGCCGAATACCGTATGCAGATGAGTGTTTTCGTTTGTTGTCTTGTTGAAACGCATAACCCACGCGTTGCTGTTCCGAATAAACAACCCTTGTGCCATCCGCGTTTTGGATCACAACACTAGGTAATCCATGGCTGCTCAAGAGCATACACAAATTTATGAGTAAACGATATCAATGGAGCCTATCCGTGATCAGTAGGCAGGTTGCAGTTACAACGGATAAAAGTTGAAGCGGTGCAAAACGTCAAGGTTCTAGAACCTAATCTGAATAGCTACCTGGCCGGCGTCACCACGTCATTGAAACAGTACTTTGACCAATTCGGGGATCTAGGATCAAGCTTCGAGAACCCACAGATGTGAAGCTTCTGAAGAGAACCATAGGCGATTTTGGAGCGTATGCAATTTAGTATCTAGACAAGCTTGCTGGATCAGAGGAGCAGATAGTGTAAACGCCACGGAACCGCCATAAATCGCCTCTTAGTGAGTTTATCAGTGGCCTTTTTAATGTAGAACAAAAATACTGATTTCGCAGTCATCAATCACGTACAACGAATAAAAACCCCTCAAGCTTGGGCAGAGAGTGAGCTACCATCTGTCTTGACAAAGACATGTGAGGTGTCTCGAGTTATTCGATTTAAACATGTTTTCCAACTTTGGCATTAACACGGCTAACATTACCATGCGCGCACGATTGGTTGGGCCATGCGCATGTGCTAGATAATGTCAAGTTGCTTGAAAGTTGACAGAAAGTTTGATTTGGCTCCAATCGAACTGACAGAAACCGGCGACGCCAGATGGTGCTCGACTGAAACCAAGACGGCGATGTAAACGCGCGTTGTCAAACGTCGCCTGGGCTTTCAGTGTGCAATTTACGATCCCACCGGCAACGATTCAGCGCACAAGAAACATGCACCTCCTGGATACTTCCAACAGCCCACTACCAAGGCTGAGAGCTGGTTTTGTGTTTTGAAGGTGTACAGATCATAACAAACCGATGAAGTGACTCTGTGGATCTATTTTGGACGTTCCATGCTTCGCGTGAAAGCTTACAGATTACACAACAATGTGCTTTGCGTACTTTATACCTTGACGTTCAGTACTTGGTTACAATTCCATCCCAGCCTATTCATAATGTATGAAGGCGCAACCTATAATACTGTTTAATGCAAAGTTAAAAAGGAAAACAGAAACAGGGTGACTCCGGCGCAGTTCGCTCTAGATGCTGAACGTCTGCAACAAACTCCAATAACCACAAACCTTATGTGAAGTCTGGTAGTAAATTACTTTCAGGAGGTTCACATAGTTCTCGAATTCACATTTCCTTCATAAACAGTCACAAAGTGGATTTCTATCAAATGAATCTAAGGCCCCTCCAATAGTTGAAAGCACAATGAAGGCAAACTCATGCATCTGACGGAGATGCAGCAACGGTGGGGCCGGAGCAACAACTGAACTTAGTGGGTCTTTTGCTCATGCACTACGCTGAGTCTACGGAGCACAAGCGGGTAATTTTGCCAGTCGAATTATACCGGTTGGCAGATGGAAAACTCAGACCAACGGCAATAAGTTCGAGAGATCACACGAAACCTTACCAGTTGGCAGTTGAACGGAATACAGAATCACAAGCAGTGCAGATTAACGCAGTAAACACCGCAGATGTGTTTAACGTACTTTGACGATGCACCTGTAGTTCGGCTTGCGTACATACGTTGATTGATGATGAAGTGGTCTCTCACTGGAGTTTAGAGTGAATTTTGCACACGCCAGTGTGATCAAACTGCATATAAGTGCAGCAGATGGATCCACCGTCTAAGAGACAACACCATTAACAACCGACAGTAAATTGGTCAATTTCTTGACCGGAGGCACGAAGATGCGAATTATTTTGGGCACAACAAGTGGATTCGCAGCAATTAACTTGCGGACGTCTACTGACCTCAAAAGCTGTTATATTAATCGACGGACTTCGTCTTCGATGAAAGGCAGTTATAAGTCTACCGTCTACTTGAGAACTGTGGAATACGGATTATTTTGCACATTACACATTCGGATAACCGTTGTCCGGTAAAATCTACTCTGGTTGATGTTCATCATTCGAGTCGTCGAGTCCAGTGAAACTACGTGCACACTAACCCTATTTCATGTGCCACTTTCAAAACGTAGCTAACGACCAGTCCGGAGTTTCAATTCATCCGACCAAACGTAATCCATGAATAAAATCGTGGATGCAGAAAATTTCAAGTTGACAGAGCTCAGTGCCAGCTTGAAACCAGGGTTACCGAGCACATATCAAATTCGGTTCGACAAGCATTTACGCAATAAGGCAATTGACAGCAAACACCAAGATCCAGTGTCCTAACAGGAAATAGTGATGTAACACATGAGATTCAACTGTAATTTCGAGCTTTGTTCTTAACACGAAACAACGTTTGCCACGAAATGCCCACATACTTGAAATCGGATACCACTGCCCTATTTTATAAACAGAAAAGGAACTTCCTAGGCAGGTCGAAATCTCCGATCTCATTAAACCTGCTAGGCGATATTTTAGATTACTGATGAGTAGTCGGGGATTTGGTTAATTTCAAGTTGAACATCACCCACAATTGATCGCAGCTGTCGCATTCCCATAGACTTTCCAGTCGGCCCCTTTCGAAAAGAAGCACTAGACTCGAGTTTCGCTCTCATTAGAGCTCGTCAGTAGTGCATATCCTTGCCACTGCCGGGACTAGAACTCCGGCCATGTGGTAAACACGGTTGCCTCACGAAAAGCAAGGCCGGAGTTCTAGTCCCGGCAGTGGCAAGGATATGCACTACTGACGAGCTCTAATGAGAGCGAAACTCGAGTATACACAAATTTATGTGTAAACGATATCAATGGAGCCTATCCGTGATCAGTAGGCAGGTTGCAGTTATAACGGATAAAAGTTGAAGCGGTGCAAAACGTCAAGGTTCTAGAACCTAATCTGAATAGCTACCTGGCCGGCGTCACCACGTCATTGAAACAGTACTTTGACCAATTCGGGGATCTAGGATCAAGCTTCGAGAACCCACAGATGTGAAGCTTCTGAAGAGAACCATAGGCGATTTTGGAGCGTATGCAATTTAGTATCTAGACAAGCTTGCTGGATCAGAGGAGCAGATAGTGTAAACGCCACGGAACCGCCATAAATCGCCTCTTAGTGAGTTTATCAGTGGCCTTTTTAATGTAGAACAAAAATACTGATTTCGCAGTCATCAATCACGTACAACGAATAAAAACCCCTCAAGCTTGGGCAGAGAGTGAGCTACCATCTGTCTTGACAAAGACATGTGAGGTGTCTCGAGTTATTCGATTTAAACATGTTTTCCAACTTTGGCATTAACACGGCTAACATTACCATGCGCGCACGATTGGTTGGGCCATGCGCATGTGCTAGATAATGTCAAGTTGCTTGAAAGTTGACAGAAAGTTTGATTTGGCTCCAATCGAACTGACAGAAACCGGCGACGCCAGATGGTGCTCGACTAGTACGAGGAGGTTAGAAAATTTGGCGAGTTTCAGAAAATGCTGCAACGTGCAAAATATGTACACGCAGGCAACAGTGAAACGCAGAAGCAAGCAGTCCAAAATGGCACTCACGCTTCGCGTGACCACGGGCGGTGTAGGGAAGGGTAAACAGTCTCAGGGTAGCAGTAACAGTGAGTGAAACGTTTTAAACCCAAGGGATAATTCATTAGAATGTTTCATCGAGCCAGTGCTAGTTTCGTAAAAATGTTGCCGCATCGAGATTTCAAAAATAACATCTAACCCACACAGACTGTTCAATCAAACTGACTCAGAGAACAATGTAATCAAGGTGTAAACGTTCAAATGGATAAGATGCATATCCGATTCACCTGGAAGTGGATACAACACGTCAAAAAAAGGTGGAATCATCAAATCAAAACACAATTAAAAGAAATAGTCCCACAACTACCATTGTGTCGCCGACAGGGATGAGTGCACATATACATAAAGCGGGTAGTAAAAGTGAGAAGATATAAGGTAACCAAGTCCTATAGTCTCAAATGATCACGCAATCAATGATTTTACTAGAGCAACCTTCGACAAACAGGAACGTCTGTGAATCAACTTAGCTTCTGTTGAACAGTCTTCAAAAGCAACAAGAACTTACAGTTTCCCAAATAAGAGTGCTGCCTACATGGAACTGGTTGTGGAGAAATCTGTTCGACATTAGGGTTTGATCCAAGTGGCGATCGTTTGTTCCACTGGCAGATTTCATTCATTCGTTCACTCGTCAACGCACAACACTATCGAGTCCACGAGTGAAACTTATTACTTTATTGGGGTTCGTGAAAGTAGTGAAAACTCCGCGATCAAATGTTTGGATCTATCCATCGCGATCACTTTGATAGCTCTAGACTACAGTTTATCACTGCGGTAGGAGTGCATCTATAATTAATTACTAAAATGCCGTCGACCGTGCGCGATTGAATTTGGAACATAGCACCTCGATGGCACCAAGACACGTGGCAAAACGAGTGCACGTCACGACACACTTACGGATTAATTTTCATTTTTGAAAAGACTCTCTGGAAGGAAAGAAATAAGCAACGCCTGTGGCGGCCGCTTCCAATGAGGTGGCTATGTTTACAGCAGGTGGTGATTCATCCGACCACCGGGATGGGTCAGTAAAAATTGTATTCAAATCAGACGACGGTACAATCGCCTTTCAGAAGTGACTGAATACAACCCATGACAATCAGTATTAATAGTTCTGATGAGTGCATCAAACAGCCTGGGTAATTGGTCGCCTGCACACAAAACAGATGTAAAGTTGAGCTATCGAGTAAAAGATAATAGTCGAATGTAAGCATAACATATATGTCGATGGAAGGAGTCCAGATGCCATGCACACCGCAACAGCCAACCTTATTTCTTAGGCTACATCGGCCATAGTGGAAATTCCAATAAATCCTTTTAGCACAAAGCTGCTGTGTGATCCAATCTAATTCGAAAACAGTCCAGTCAATGAAGCATATATAAACCAAAAGGAAGGCTTCATAAACAGAAGGAAGTCAAAACAGATAAAACAAATATTTTGGCTTATGTGGGAAGAAAAAATAGGTGGAAAATAATGGATATTGGATCAGTGAATAGAAAGATTTGCAATACAAGTGTCCTCGCATTTCCCTCTTCGCCACATCAGACAGTATCCTTAATAAAAGATGCGCATCGTTCTCAAGATCTCAGCCGGAAAGTCAAGAACAAACAACTGAAGCAAGCATCATCACTTTCAAACCTCGAA
>LOND01000288.1:129515-155150 GCA_014220965.1 Paragonimus kellicotti
CTTTTGGGGTTTTGGGGAGGTCAAAGCGTGGTTCTTGGGGGCGTATCACCGTTGACGTAAGTGGTGTTGAGCGCACAAGTGGGCTCCTCTCAGTGTGGGGCGTACGGGTTGCTTACAGTAGGCCGTCGGAGTGCGCACACCCTTCCTCGATGCTCCGTGTTGTTTAGTCACGGTTTACGCAGGAGCAGAATTCCCAGTTTGGTCGGTGGTTTGGCTTGGAGAACGCGTTCAGGAATTCGACCCGACCTATACTGCTACCTTGACGAGGTGGTCAGGCTTGTGTGCTGTTTTGATTCGGGCGGGCTATGCTGACTAGGACTCCGGTCCTTCCAGGTTCAACCCTGTCAGACAGGCCAAAGGGGAGCAGCCAGACGAAAAGCAGTTACACATTACTGACCGCGTAGGAGTGCTTAGGTGGTGAGGCACGATCCTATGGGCATACAGCAGAACCATTTTTATAGTTGCGGCACTGCTTCAAGCATCCCATAATTGTGACTGCGCATGTCACCGTTACAGTAGACTCCCAAATTTGGTTTTATAATCTTGCCAATTTTTACGACTTTCTAACTAACATGTGTGCACCATTATTATCATGTTGTTACACAAATGAGGCGAGCATTGACAAAGACATAACTGCGAAATTTTGCATGTGCAACGCTAAGAGTGTTTTTTTCTATCCTGAAGATGTATATGCTCACAGTGAACAACGGCAGTCTATAAAAATGCTATCAAAGGAATGTACCGTACTGAGAACCGAACAAAAGGGTCTGATGAATTGTGAGAACCAGAAATAACACGAGCACAAGTCAATGCGGACACTTGTTATCAGTCGCATACAAACGTCTAGTGGACCTAATCAGATAGGTGACACCTAACGCGAATATCACAGGTTGTCAGTGCGTGGCAGTTGACTAGTAACGCTGACTATGGGCAGAACAGAATGAAACCGAAGTGCAAATACTCACTCATGGTACGGCACATAGAATGTTTTCCATCAGGCGGGTGGAAGATCGTTCGCAAATTAGTAACTTACAGGGTGCACAGAGTACAGTATTCAATTCAAAACCGAAGATGCGCTAAGCACTGGGTAAAATTCTCACCAATTTTCTGTGGTCGTCAAGAACGCGATTACAACTGCAGACCATCTGCTGTGGATCATTTATCAGGATCCACCCGCGGCTGGTGGCAATTTGTAGGCAGGACGTGCCCTTTTCCATAGGAGGTCCGCTGGTCAACATGGATAGTAGCTGAAAGATAACAAAAAGATCAATAGCCGTTAAACAACACATAGACAAAAGTGAGGGCCATAGTAAGTCAAATCCAGTCAATAACACGCTTTATGCAACTCAAGAGATGAATTTTCAGCCTCATAAATGCTTACATTTTCAGCAGACTGAGCTCCAGCCATAGAATACTAATACTTGGCGTGAGTTTCAAGGGAAAGTGAGTAAATTGGTCACATTTGGTGTCTATCGAAGGCATTCAGTTGCCTAGTTAATTTAAGCATAGGAAAGCCGGGCTTGAACAGAAGTGAGACAAAATAAGGAATAACGCAGAAGGAGTAAGATAGAGTCCGTGCAAACAAAAGCATTTAACGCGACCTGGTGAGAGACGTAGAATGACCCGAATAAAGGGGATGAGTTTCTACAGATGGGACCGTTGCCACGAGTCATTCGGACAATGAACAATGATGATAAATAAGTAAATTAACGGAATGTTTACGGGAAATATCACTAAAGTGGGACATGTTTTGGAGATCTAGCGGAGGAAAATTTTCTAACCATAAACCGTGGAAAATAACTGATGAACAATATGAGATTATAAGTTGAACATCACCCACAATTGATCGCAGCTGTCGCATTCCCATAGACTTTCCAGTCGGCCCCTTTCGAAAAGAAGCACTAGACTCGAGTTTCGCTCTCATTAGAGCTGCCGGGACTAGAACTCCGGCCACAATCTACATGAAAATCAAAATCCCCTACTATTTACAATACGAGAATTATCTGATCTTGGTGGAAACAAATCAGTGATAGGAAGTGACCATATCATGATGTTATCCACAATAACCTCTAGATACTTGACAGAAAGATGTAGTAATAGATGTTCATCATGTACAAGGAAGGATGAGCATGGAGTGGAACGTTTCTATTGCTTAAGTAAAAACAAAACGTCGACACATGTGACTGCCAAGAGAGAGAATGTAGAACTCTGATCAACTTGGTATTTCGGAGAAACTATTCAGCAGAAAAGGCAGCGGGAAAAAAGTTCGATAGTTGAGACCTAGCACATCACTTTCACACTTGGTCGTAAACAAGTAATTGTGAACTGGCATGGATGCTTTGTGAAGTGTGAATAAAGACGGGGAGAGGAGTACACCCCGCAGAACACCATGGCCAGTGTGAATGGCAATCAGGCTTGACCACCAAGCTTAATAAACTTGCAATCGCGTAAAAGATTGACATTTGAAGTTCGAATGTCAGATATATGGGGAATTTGAAGCAACGTCCCTTTACTGACCCCTTCAAACGCATCGTTGTATTCAAAGAGACAGTACGTGGACAGATCAAGATATTCCCAAAAGTGATGATAGAATGGCATGAGCACAAGAAAGAAAATAAGGGGTAGATCGTGAACGAAGACGGGCAAAGTGACCAGAGTCTGTGAAGTTCAATTGCGTTTCCATTTGAGCAAGAAGATTTTTTTTGGAATTTTTCGATAGTACAGATGTGAATGAAATCGGTGAACAAACGTCACAGAAACAGTTTCGAGCCAAGTGTGAGTTGGCATGCATATAGCTTGACCAAATGTTCAGAAAAAAAGTTCAACACTGCAACGTCTACAAAACCCATAAAAATTATGACCGGAAAATAATAAAAACGGCCGCAAGAAAAGCGAAATACATAGGCTTAATCCGCATTTCATCCACTTTTACGAAAGACGACACGGAACAACAGAAACCAAATGAGTGGGCATCTAGAAGAACAAACTGTGGAGTTCCATTCGGAACGGGTGAACCGCATAAAGTTGACCACGTCGCGGTCGGCCATTCTGAGTTTGAAAAAGCCCAAAGAATTTAACGAACTCTATAGAACGAGCAGATTGTTTAAAATGTGGTGAGCAGTGATGGTCAACGTGCTCCTTTCAGGTACATGATATCCGAAACTTAACTCGTGCCGATTTTGTAGATATCACTTACCCATACTTGTCGTTGTACATAGTTGATCGAGCACTTTTACGAGACTCGGTTCCATTTTGACAAACCTGTGTGAGACACAGTTAGTTCTACGAGCTCGCGATAGGCCACTACTATCGGTTTTAATTACACCTCCGAAATGAGAATGAATGTAATAAAACAAGTCCATTCTTATCTACATTTGATACATTATGCGACTGTGTCCGAACTAAGTCTGGTGTATATTATCAAGTAGATGTCGAGGACACTGAAACAATGAACTCATTTTAAACAGCTAACATAAATGTTACCCGGGTAGTTCAGGTGTGATTCCTAGTTTATTCGAAGGCAGTATTCGTTATCTAAGGAACAGCTTGGATACATACCAGTTCCTGTTGTGTCCATGTCGTGAAAACTGACAAAGTAAAACAAAAGAGGAAAAATAAGGAAACCCCCTTTTTGTAAAATCACTAACTACAAGGTTCCCACTTAGTTTAGTGGAATCCTTCAAACTACACGAACGATTAGATCATTCTGAAGTTGACACCCAATCCTAAACAAGAACCACTGAATCATTCTAGGATTACATTCGGTAGGTAGTCCGCACATCACCGCTATGGATAGGCGTTCTGTCCGCGTAATAAGTAATGAACATCAAAGTACACAGGAACGCTTCGCCTATAGCAGAAGAGTACTGACGAGTCAAAATTATGCAGCCACCCAGTGAGATTAGAAGCATGCGACAACAAACGAACTTGCTAAATAGTGGTTGTTAGGATAGGTAAATCTTAACCGCAGGTTAAAATCTGAAGACAGAATTGACATTCAAAGCTCCAAAATTGCGAAGCTCTCCCAAATGTGTTGACTGAACACCAGCCAGTTAAGAAGATTGCTTCAAGCGTTTCCAGCAAGTGCTGTACAGATCATTTTCTCTTCAGGGTCATTTAAAGTTTACAATTGCAACACCGTTACACAAGAATTCCACATAGAACGAATGAATTAATCTTTAATCTTTTTTTGGTGTAGTGGGTTAGGACTTTCGGGGATTTGAGGATCCGAGCGTTCTGACCTTAGGAGATTCGTCATAAAAAAAATTATCCTGACGGTTTTGTTGATACAAGTTTACGACGGGGAAACCACAATGTCCGTTACATATGAACAAGTCTAGGTGCTCTTTCAGCAACAGCAGAAGTAGCTCCAACAGTCATAGGTGGGATTAGTCAAAATGTTGACGTTAAGACTCATTCTTGAAGAACTTGTTTCTAACTCTGATGAGCAGTCACGTAGATTTACGAAGTCCATCGGGAGTTCCACAGCTGATTTCCACTTTGATCAGATCTTAGGTGTGCGTTTCAAATCTTGGTTTCGAAAATACGAGGACATCTTCGCAATCGAATAAGCAAAAATAGACGGCGTTGGGTGACTCAGACTTTTGCTGCGCAAAGTGAACCAAAGATCCTCGTAGTCTCACTTTCGAGGGAACAACCAATTGTCTTGGGTAGACTGTTGGCTATCTACTATCAAGACCAATATATCTAACCGGCTAGAAAGAAGGCCGGCAACCTTGTGACATATAGCGAAATTGTCAATCACGAGAATGAACGATTTAAACTGCACCCAACGACAAACGATCAGTTCAACTGCCTGTGGGAGATTTGACCGATATACACAAACGTGAAAGTAGCTTTCGCATTCAGACAGATCCTCTAGTCGACCTCTTTTAAAAGGAAGCACGAAACACGACGTCCGCTTACCTTAGAGCCTGTTAAAAGTGAATGTTCCTGCCACGACCAAGACATAAACATCGGATAACGTCTTCAGGAGGTAATCGGGTTGACCACTGCGCTACTTTCTTTACATTGGCAGTCTTGGAAAACCAGAACGTTCCATATGGTTCCTACGTGGTCCGAATCAGAACTACATATAGGCTGTTCAGAATCCTAACGTCTGGGGGAATTATCTAAGTCTGGACCTATACGTAGTATAAAATAGCACGTTGCCTTGCTAGAAAATAGAAGTCCTTCGCCTATTCGAGGAAATGAATAACGACGTACGAACTGAAAGTCGGCTGATATGATTAACACTCAGATCAGTAAATTTGATGAAAATGTTGTGAATGTCACCGTTAAAGTACACTTCGTTCTTCTGGTGATCATGTCAATGAGAACTGTATACATAGGACCCATACAGATAAAGTTGATCTCATCAGTGAACCACAAGAAGTGACGGGTTTACGATTTCAGTCCGAATTATGCCATATATCTGCTGCACGTTCAACGAAATGGCTTTAATCATTTAATCGTAAGAAAGTGGCAGTCGTTCTGATATCAAAATGATCAATACTTGCCACGCGATGCTGTGAGAAAAGCATATACGACAGCAATATGGTAGGAAACCCCAGAGGAAAATAGGAGACGTAACCAGAACGCCACTAACCTCTTCCGCATTGATTCCATGGATGGCACCGGAAAGGTTCAGCTGGACGAACTCAATGAACAAACTAGGATCGGGCAACCTAAAGGAAAACAGAAAACCAGACTTCTTGAAGGGTAAGGAAATCATAGTCGTGGGGGTAAATATACAGTCGAAAGTAGACTATTGAGGTTTAGCAGAACGTGTTCTTCGACGAAACAGTAGGAGTAAAAACAAACCAAATAGAATTCAGATTTGAATACACATTTCTACACACGTAAACTCTCCGACTGACCCAAATCAGCTAGCCCTAGGTTCGATTGCTGATCAGAGCGTCCCATTAGTAATGTACATCCGCCTCTGAACCGGAAGTTGAACCTCGTCTGTAGCGTTTACGAGAGAAGAGCACGGGTTAGTGACTAGCATTCCATTAACCTCGGGTTAGATGCAATCAGATAAACGCATCAAAACGTCATAATACCAGGTTCACATGTTCAGGGTTCCAGTTGCCTGATCGACTTGAGAGAGCAGAAAAAGAGCATGTTAACTGTAATTCACACTCCCTTGATCCAGTGAGTTCAAAGTCGGTCTAGTCAATTTCATCTGACTTGTCTTATGGCGCTATTTACCACGAGTTTTTCAAACATATTCCAAAGCGAATTAAGTTTTCGGATAATTACAATTCTATTATGAACAGATCTTCATTTCCACGACTGTTTCATCAACCACTAAAAGATCGGTTCAGAACGACCAGTGATGAGTCGATATTGATGTACAAATGGAAAAACATAAAATCCCACTTCCTCTTCAATGATAGTCAGTCGGTGACTTTAATGACTCAGTTGATGCATTTTAACCTTAACGAAGGGTTGTCTTCACCTCGGTGAACAGCAGAACATTCACTTATAACTCTTCTGTTGTACTAGATGGAGTGTTATAATACAAGGAAAACTTGGTTTTTCCGTAGCTGGAAGTGCTCCAGTCGTACTGGTGTTAAGTATGAAAGAAAGAATAAACACAAATGAACCTCTAGAACAAAGGATTAAGTTTCCAACCTTATTGACAAAAGTGTTATCTGATGTTACAGTACCTCGAGTTGCATAACAACACGGATATCACAACAGGAGTAACGTTAGACTGTTCACATTCATAACGCAGTCTATAGTTCCATATGGCCTGCTGAGAGATGAGAATGTTTCAAAGGGCCAACATACATTTTGTATTTACTGTTATGTCAAGCTCAATGAGTGGTTGACCGTTTGGCGAGAAACGCGTCCTAGTACATAGACATTAACTTTATCATAGAAATAAGAGATGCAGAGGGGCATGGACAATAAGGTTTTGAAAACGTTTGTCGGTCAAACGCAGAGATGTGATAGTCATACACTACGAAAGTATCCGACAATATACACAGTCAAACACAATCATCTTCAACAACTTCATCTAACTGATCTAATCAATTTAGACATTTCACGGTGTAAATGCCGAAGGTTCTGTTAGCATGGTCCGCAACAGTGGTAAGGTGGACCATCTTTCACAGTTCATCTAGTTAGCGTCAAACACAGCAACCCAAACGCTTAAAAGAAAGACGGCTCATTAGGGTAGAACAACTTCGAAACATGACAGAACTACCGAAAGGTGTGGTTCGCCGGACGAATTCCTTATCAACATCTCATTAGTTCAGCAATGATGATTTGGTGATAAGCATTCCTTTTTATGTCCGTAGCTGTCAAGACCACATCTACTTTCTGCAGTGTTCACGTTCCCTTTATAATGCAATGCCGTATGGATTGTACAGAGATTTGTATGCACAAACGGCACAAACGACGTTCATTCGACTGTTCTGTCAACCGAGCAAAATAAGTTGAAATGATGATAGGTGTGGTCTGTGCAATATTGCAATAGCGTGACATTACGCAAAAACCTAAAACTAAGCCTTCTCAGCAGTCTTGTAATCAAGATGAACATCTTACTAGGAGTTTCAACCGAAAAGCTGGTAAAAACAGAATTTAGTATGCCACCGGTGTGGTTCCATGGGAAAATAGGGCCGGAATCGGGTGGTCAATTACGGAAGTGATCATAGAGATGTGAGGATAATAATTGGCGCTATACACATGACTGCTTCTATCACGGCTAACGCATCTTGGAAGTAGGTCATTGAGGTCTTAGCAACAAACAACTTAACGGAAACATTTTGAAACGTGAAGAAAGGTTGGTTCAGGTTCAGCTGTTTTTGTCGCCTCAGCGATGGCGGCCCAAAATAAAAATGTTCTCGTGAAACACATGACCCCACGAAGTACACGATAATTCAATCCCACGTTGAACAAGTGTCAAAAATTGAACACCACCCACACTTGATCGCAGCGTTCGCATTCAGATGACATCGTGCTTGTGAGACTAGCGTGTTAACCACAACGCCAGCAACCTCACAATAGGCATGACCGAATGATCAAATCCAAACGCTCAACCACAACCTTGTATGAATAGTGTTCAGCTTGCCCGATCATTTCGAAAGGAGAATGAACAGAATCACTCTGTTCTATCCAATCGATAACCCCGTGATCAGGACTTCTCAGTTAGGTTGAAGTTACTGTCTTCATTGAACCAACTGAGCACGGTTTGAATCAGTAGTGAAGAGTCAGTTACACGCAGTCAGGGTTGACAACTCTCGATAATCTTCTCATGTGGACTTTTTCCAATCTAGACATCGTGTTCGATAAGCAGGTTATCACACGATGAACAATATCGCATGACAACAGAGCATTACAAGACTTCACGGGTTGTAACAAAATCATCTGAGGATAACTGCACATCCAAATTGACAGGAAACTGTAACGCTAAGTCAAATTAACAGTACGCATGATTAGGAAGGAGATGGAGACAGTATCGGAAGTGCGGGAAAGCAGACTCGAAAACCGTTCGCAAATGAAGCTGGTGACATGGAACTGAAGGCAATACAACGAAAACGGTTAACTTGGAAGATAACTGCTCGACAAATTAGAAGTCTCGAAATTTGTCACAGCGTCTACATGTGGTAACACCAGCCCAATTTTCGAATACTCTACCGCATAATATTGCAACACAGCAAATGTTTCATAGAGCTGGCCAACTATGTCATGCAAGCCCCTTGAACAAACAGTCTGCAGTCGAGGACGGTGAAAGACTTGGTAGTCAATCCTGTTCAGTAGTGTGAATGTTACACTTGGTTGGGGGAGCTGACTCTGGAAAAAGGTGTAATTTATGAGGCGAAGCAGTGGAAACTGCAAATAAGCTTGCGGAATCTGCCTAACTCTAACTTACAACTCAGTTGTCTAACCACAGAGTGTAGGCGCTTTGCTGCTGTATGCTAGAGTTTCGACACAATTGCTCTGCTAGCTCTCTTTGAAGAAAATAAATTAGGCACCAAAGCAATATTAAGGTTCCGGCTTCATTACGACCGTTCTGTGTCAATGCATTATAAACCACCCAAAGAACAGAATATCGACTGGCTCCGAATTACAGTGTGTTGTAACGTTTACGCAGCCTGTTTACAAATACGAAAGATCACAAGTTGAGATAAAAAAAAATACCAATATCTACAAAAAGTCGGACTAAAAATAGTAAACCGGTAACAAACCACACGATGTTACACAATACAGCATTTGTCGCTGGTGATAATGATGATCACATGGATGACAGCATATGCGACGAGTATAAATGGATTTGGGCTATTCTAGGGTTTAAATGGAAGACTAATTATGAACAGTGTCTATGACACCTTGATGATCCGCTCTCTGATCATCTGGGTTCGACCCCACACAACGACTTATCAGAACAACGAGGAGAATCACGCTGAAACAATAACAACTAAGCACACCAACTACTTCAGGCCTGTTTCGTTTTTTCTTAACAACATGAATACAACATTGTGCAGAATAAACCCTCGCACACACTCTCTCGCATACACTTAACAGTAAGGCTTGAAAAATCCCTACAACTTCGTTATGCAATTGCTCCCTCGCGTTTACCATCACAAATCGACCCAGTGTCCCCGAAAGCACGAGGCCAAGCGGAAACGGAGATTGTACATGGAAAATTGAAACGAGGTGTGACTCACAAAAGTGTTGAATTGGATGGACGCCGCATCTATTGGAGGAAGTCAATTGTTCCTTCAAAAAATAGATCAGTGTTCGATATATGCTGTAAATTATTTCATGGTTTCCAAGTTATTTGTCCCACCAAGTGCCAAAGATTAATTTTGGCGCGTAGTCCTCCACTGTCTTCATAATGGTCGATTCCACATTTATTATATCATTTAATATGGGATTCTCCAGCGTCAGTCAAAATATGCAAATACACAGATGCTGGTCCGCTGCGTAATCCTCAGTATGAAATGAAATATATTCTTGGCTGAATGTATTCTGTTTCTATCTGCAGTCTTGGATTTTGTTGTGTACTGTATTACGTGCTCGTTATGCGTAGTATG
The DNA here is from genome assembly GCA_014220965.1 of Paragonimus kellicotti. Classification (NCBI taxonomy): domain Eukaryota; kingdom Metazoa; phylum Platyhelminthes; class Trematoda; order Plagiorchiida; family Troglotrematidae; genus Paragonimus; species Paragonimus kellicotti. The sequence goes on from LOND01000288.1 coordinate 139,565, forward strand.
GGTTAGGATTGCTAAAATACTATCTGATACAAGCAATGTGAATAAATGGGTGACACAGAAAAGTGACTCATGGAAACTTTTGAGTAATTTTAACGGAAAAAGTGTCCGGCTTACCGTGTCAACCTTCCTCGTTTCAACATCCCATACAATTGGCCAGTGATCCAGTAACTCAATTCCCGAGATATGTCCGCCTTTGAATTGACATCAAGCCCCATATTCTGATGAAGCATGCGTTGTTGACAAGTATCGAACAGTGTCCTAAGTGATGGGTTCTCAACAAGTACCGAAGCTTTGTCCCATGGAACGAAGCACTCGGTTAAAAGCCGATGACGTGATTGATTAGGTAGCATGCCGTCGCCATGGACGTTAACAAGGTTCGCGTATTGTCGCTCGGTGCACGTAATACAAAGTCGGTCGGTGTCAACAGTAGACACATGCGAATCAGCGGTGACCTCATCAAGACACACAGGGCAGTGTAGCCTCAGACGAAGCGGAGGGAGATTCGGTTCTGGGAGAAAGCGATAGTCTTGAATCACTTCTTTATCCCGCATGGATAAAGTGCAACTGTTGTAAGGAAAAGCGTGTAAAACCACTTTTAATGATTTCAAAAAGCAATAAACAACTTGAAACACTGATTGCGTCACAACAATACTGACTTCAGGCACATGAACTAAGCGGGAGTCACTCTAGTTAGCATTGATTGGCCTGGCAACTGAATTATGAGAACAGCCTCTTGAAAGACAGCATCACAGAAGAGTCAAAAGCATGACAAACGAAAACAACAGGATCGCATGGCCGATTATACAACACAACTGTAAGCTGTCATCACACACAAACTGCCGTTGTGCGCAACACGAGCGTGTGAATGACGGTGTCATTAGATGCCGAGAAATCTGAGGGCTGCATACATGAAGTCAAAAAGGAGCACGAGGAAGATCCACAAAAACTCCGAAGTCGACCTGAATTGCCGAACTAAATAGCCATCGAAGTGAAAACAATCAACAAATCCATTTGATTATCGTAACGCGTTAGTAAGCTGAATACATTTCTTTCGATAGTCTGTTTATCTTGTATACGAAACACATGGGCTGGAGATTAAAATGACAACACGGTTAACGTGTACGACCGCTCAACACTGAAAGTAGAAATGATGTTAACAGACAAAACACTCTAAATGCACTGTATGTATAACGACTCGTTTTTTAATGAAGAGAGGGAGATGGAGTTTCGAATAACAACGGTGCACACACATATACACGGACTAAACAACAGACTGGGAAGAAGTTAAGCAAATAAAAGCAACGAAAAACTGATTTTCTAGAAAACTCCCTCCACCAGTGCTAAGTTTACGAAGATATTAAAACACTGCGAACACTACGCCAGAGAGAATAATCGGTCAGTACATAGCACAAAATGGGAACATGCCACAATGTGGCCTAAAGATCAATGGGAAAACGTTAGCACGATCTTACGCACACGAATGAAACCTAACTATCATCATCATTAGGCACACAGTAATCATACCGTAATACAACACAGCAAAATCCACGAACGTGCTAGGCCCTGTTGAGAATAAAACATAGCCAGATACCTATAGTTCTATATGCAGATTGTTGGAAATTTCGTTTAACTCTATTCAGTTTGCGTATATGCATTAATGTCAAGATATACGTTCGAACGTATTCAGTACACGAAGTTGTGCAAACATCGTATGACCAAAACCATGCACAAGCAGGAAGAAGTGTGGTGACCAATAGGTAGCTATGTTTATGATAGGTTTTATTTTAGAATTCAACATATGAAAAAGGTTGTGAAGGTTTTACCGAAAGCGTATGTTTCATGAAACTTCTGTTTCCATAACTCCGTCAGTTCATTGTCAAAGTCCTTTAAATGATGTGGTTCTCAGGTAGATACACTATTTAAAAGTAACACACGGTTAGTTTTCCAAACCTTGCTTGCCAACAATGTACTCCTTAAAGTTGATGTGTTAACAAAACATCGATTGAAGTGATGCCCAACAGAGTGACAGTATTTTTGGTCTGACTTAAGATCACGTCAGGCAACGTATAGTCAAGGTTTGTAAGAAAACACCGTGCGAGTCTTCGTCTACATATTCAAGTAAATACATGTTTAAATCAAAACACAAGCAACATCAAGCTCGGTGAAGATTGGTGGTTGAAAAACACGTCAGAATAATGTCGGATAATGATGTTCGAAAAACATGAACTTATGTTTGCGTATGGAATTCGATATGACTACAATCACTGTCGGTTAGAATGACCACGCCGGTCTAAGTAACTCTAGTCACGACAACCCGGGGGACATGGTAACTGAAGTAATACGCTGAAATCACTTTATCACTACGAACTGTCTGTTGTCCCTCAGTACACGTATAGAAGTCCATATCAAGATACAGACAAATGAGTACAAGGAAATCGTGACTGTGGCGTTTAATTGAAAGGTTTGCTGAAAGATCCTCGTTCCACATATGCAATATCTCTGATATTGTCCCACACATCGAACTTTCCGCAGTGCATCAAAAACAGTTTGGTTTTAGGTAACCAGTTACGGATGCGAAAATAACACCTTTCTCCAAAGACTGATAATCGTCGACAAGGTCAAGCCAGGGATGCCTGTTCCAAAAAGCATTCACTATACCTAGTACTGCCGGCCGGCGTATAAAATTGTTAGCTGATAACAAAACCTACATAATCATCGCTATCAGCATGCAGTGCTGAAACTTCTGAGACAGGGTTATCTACCAACACAAAAGGAAAACCAGTTTTACGAAAACGACAACAAATCGTTTTTGTATTGATACTGCTCTGAGCAGTGCCAACTATCTTGAATGTATCTAGCATCACAATTTGTCGTGCAACATCTGTCGCTGATGACTACGGACTATCGATGTTCGTGTTCGGCATCAGCTACGGTGGGTGGTGGAGTATCGCATACGTAATGGAGCCAACCAATGACTTTAAGTCAGGTTACGATCTAATACCGTAAGGAATCAAAACCGGATTTCGATTAATCATAAAAGTTAAACTTAGTCCTCAGCCCTGAAATTTCAACTCCACATTTGCTCAAAAAAATCCAGTGAATCAGGCTAACTCAATTTTGACCACGTGAAGCGGCACCTGTTTAAATAGGGAAAGAGCTGTTGAATCGGTTTCAGCTGGTTCTGGAGACGTCAAATGGAGGTTACATTCGGGTGCAGGTCACATTGACCCGCAGTCCCCTTACTCAAATTTAACATTGGAACGTTATTGCAATGCGGTTCATAGCTATCATATTTCGGGCACTTATCCAGAAAAAATATGAAGCACAGTGATAATATGCATAACCTCACGGACCGGGAAGTTAACCGTGGTACTCCTGTCCATGAGCTAGGCAAGTTTATTAAGCATCCATTAGCCGCAAATAATGCATTGTCTTCAAAGTATAATACCAAAATAACTGCTGAGTAATGTCCAAGTTGTCCAACGTTCCACATCACACAATTCCTTTTGAAACAGATGGTGAATGGGAGTCTAAAAACTGAGTTACACCAGGAAAGCTCAGCAATAAGGCTTCCGTCATCGGCTAACGCACAATCCGCAGTCCTGAATCACTGGTATAAACATTCATCCTCATCAGCTGTGCTCATCGAATGTGTGATAACAAATTCCACATTGTTATGCGCAGTGAAAATGCACTGAAAGTTATGAAGAACAAAGCTGAGTTGTGCGCTTTCTAGGTGTATAAAACGGAAAACATATTTAATGATCTATCTACAACAGGAACCGCAACACAGAATGAAAAACGCGTTACGATGACTATGAACAGAAGTTTTAGTTGCGTTGGTTCAAAATCGATTCACGTCTTGTAAGCGTTCAGACCGTTGGATGGCATCGCTTTCAAAAGGGCTAGAAGCCGGTCGAAAGCAAATTTCTGAATACGCAAAAAGACAATGATGAGGTTGAACAAAGTGAGCGGATGGTGTGCGGGATGCACAGGGTGTCGTAGAAACAACGAACCTTAATAGTGAAAGAAGAGGAGTGAGTGATGTTAAGTAATGATTCCAGGTGAACAATACGAATGAACTCACTCCGCGACGGGGTCGTAGGACCGAGTCTCATTCACGAGGGCTCCGCCCTCTCGGAGAGTCCGCATCTGCCGGTCGATTTCAAAAGCTAGAAACAAGAATGGAAGCACGTAGACGACGAAGTGAAACCACGACTGGGTAAGGGCGATGGAGGCACGAAACTAAACCAAAGCGCACTTATTTCAATCCAACGGCTACGTACTGTGCAACATTATGTCATAACTACTTACCAGAATGAAGATCGAAAGCTTACAACTAGAAACAACAATATCAAAGGTCGCTGGTAACAATGAGGTAGGGGAAATGACTGAATAAAAGTGCACGACTACATACAATTTTCTAGCAATAGACTGTGATTGATAAAAACATTTCCGACGAAGGTCACCCGCGGTGTTTGAAATGTACGGTACAACTTGCGTGTAAGGTTGTGATCACAGGGCACCGATCACAAAAACAAATTTGTCACCAGAATATGTTACTCACGAGTAGCTCAATTATTTATGAAAAACCACACAGACATCTCGACGAAGATGCTGTGGGAAATCTGTCGGGAATTACTCCAGCTGACTTTCAAGGGGCCTAAAGTGAAAAACACGACCAGAACTGTCGAAAATGTCGGGTTCTATAAACTATACGTATAGAATTTTTCGTGCTCACTGAGAGTACACAGAAGAGTTGGCTGTAACATTGAACATAGCACATGAAACATCAGACTGACCTAAGAAGAGAATCATAACAATACAGTGTCCTTTTTGAGGATGTTGATAGGTCACAAAACAACGGTGTGCTTGTAGTCAGTTTACAGGACATAAACAATACTCGGTACACGAATAAGCGCAGTCGGTACTCATTAGAAAACATGGGTATTAGCGCGCATCCACTTATGCAAAAAAACAAACTGCGTATCAGTGATAAACTACGAAAAGATATGCATCAAATATCTCAGGAGAAATCCAGCAGCGAAGTATACGAGAAGCTTCCTTAATAATTGTACACATGAACGAATTAGGTTAGAGGCGACGTATAACAGTGAAGTTTCCATAAGACGAATGAAACGGCCCTAGGACGTAGTCATTTCGAAGACTGCTATTATCAGATTGCATACGACACAGGAGGACTTGTCAGTCTAAGAGCACTCGAATCAGCAAATATAGACCAAAGTGACAGCAAAGTCAAAGGGTCACCATGTTTATAAAAGCTGTCACACAACACAAAACTGCATCTTCTGTAACAAAACATACTCGAGGCTAGCCAACAAGGCGGATGTAACCAACGCAGCCCCACAATCAATAACACAACTTAAGAATTAATCCAACTAGTTGACAAATTCCTCTAACAAGACTAACATGTAATGATATTTCATTGCGAAAAGCAGTAACAAATAATCATAGGTAAATACGACGAGAGGCTAACAGAATACACCAATCGAGAGACTCACATACAGCACCAAGAACAACAATTGGGCGACAACGGAGAAAACGACCATAAATGGAATCGGAAGTCAACGTACTGAATACCTAGAGGCCAGTATGAACGTACGTTCCAGTGAGACATACGGGTGTTAGACGAATGTTCACACTGACCAAGGATTCTGGGCTTGAATGAGCTAGATATCTTCCGAATTGCACCACAAATAAACTAACATTACAATGTCGATGGTATAACGTTGACAAAGTAAACAGCGGTCAATGCAGTTGGACAATTCATCTTCAACCATTCGAGGGAAAACAACGAACCAGTTAATCTCTTTGAGAACTATTTTGATACAGCTTGCAAAAATCTATGTTAATCGTGAAGAAAAGCTAGACAGTTCATTGTCCTTTCTAGATATTTTAACTTACCGATGCATAGACGGTTTAATTGGCCGGTCTGCTTATGGCAAAGACAGATGAAGCGGACTGCACTTACAATTAACCTCGTTTATTCCCATGATTTACATGTGTAGTTAAGTGTGAACGCTTCTTCACGGGACAATAACATTATACATGACCGGCTGTGTATAGTCTGAGAATGAGGTCCGATGAGCATACAGCCGAATTCGTGAAAACTTACCGAAAGCAACAAACGAGAAAACACCAAACACAATATGTACTCGAAAGGTAGTTCTTCAACGAAACTCCTGGAACAGAAAATCGCACTTAGCCAGCTGTCGAATCGTCTTTGATAGTTGCAACCCGTAGGATAATCCCCGCTGTTTCCTTCGTTGTTTCCGGGAAAACTATGCATCTCACGTCATTCACCACTTCCTTGAGGCTGCGATAACCTACATATCGACATAACGCACCGAAGTTTGTAATGGAGAAAGATGGAACACCTCCACCCCTAAAAGCTAGTGCAAGCGACTGCAAAAAAGTGAATGGGCATCTCAACACCCTAGTAGAAACCCGACACCTATGATTGTGAAACACTTAGGTGTTCTGTGACTGACCCGGTCACCTCGTTTACGACCTTATTATGCAATCTGAGTCTCAAGTTGTCGGCGGTTCCCGAAGCCATGATAAATAACCATCACAACAAATGAAGCAATCAGCCCGGTTACCGTGACACTCAAACTGTTTAAGCACTCTGTTATTAACCCATTCGTCAGTTCGCCGGTTTGTCGCTATGCCTAAGATCCATATAACCGAATGTTCTATGTACTCAATTGGGAAAAAATAAACGGAATGTTTGTGCTTAGCAGCGTCCTGTTTACGAATTTGTAGTAGGAAAATAAACACAAAGACAGACACTTGATTCAAATGAATCGAAAACTGTATGGTCGGCACCATAGTAAGTGAAGCTATTGCACCACAAACTTTTATACATTCAACTCCTTCTGGTAGGCTTTAATAAGAACCACCTCATTGAAATTCAGTAACTTTGGTATTCCATTACGTGATAAAATCGTGAACCGAATGACCCGTTACAAACAGGTGTTTGCACTCGATGGTCCGAACTCCGCGAAAAGGAGATCAAAGTTAATTTCCGTCGAGTAATCGTCTGAAACAATCACCTTACGATATTCCGATCCCACCGACAAAGCAAACTTCCGATGACTTGTGAGAGTAGGTCGATGAGGTGGCCAACAGAACTGTAGCGCCCGCACGTACGAGCCGACGAAATACAATTTCGAATAGCTGGAATAGTTCAGGAGTAAACATGGGTAGTGCGTTCAAGGGTGGGTAAATCCCAGCTGCCAACAAGGCAGCCAACGCAGGTTAAGACTTAAGTAGGAAAGAATAACATCAATAGTCGTTTGTTTCATCTCAGTGGGAGATGGCCTTCTAGTGAATGGCCATACCTGAACAGTAAGCTATATGTATATAATTGATGAGTGTGAAATGTATACTTTTGCAATAGATGTATTTTATTCGTATTAATGAACTGTGAAAGGATAACAAGGCAAAACTCACGGACTTCAACAAACACAACTGACCTATAGCATGAGAAACTGCACGAATGCTATTCACATTTTTGACTTCTGTGCGTGGGCCTTGTTCGGTCAGGCTGGGGCCCACAGACACGTTCACATCAACGCGCAGTTCGCCGAGAGAAGCATTCGCATTACAGCAACCCAAAAATGATAGTAGAATGGCCAGCTCGTTAACAAAAGCAGCTGCTTGGGAGGGGTGATTAAAGTCAGGCTCCGTGACCAATTCGACAAGACCAACTCCTGTGAGCAAATTATAAACAAAATGTGGACAATAAATTAGTATTCACACTTTCTGACTAAATTCGAGGCAGAGGGTAATATCAAAGACTTGCGGAACCAGCAGCTTGCGCTGTAAATTTGCGTGCTAACCCAACATATGAACGACTGGTGACATCAAATTCGAGGAGGCTGAATCAAACGGTGGTGCAATCAAATAGGGAGATCACGGATTTAAGTCAAGTGACGCTGAAAATTCTCCTCTGAACGATCAAATCGGAAGAAATTCAGTCCACACAGGACTTATGAACTTCTTACCGACGAATATAACTACTGAGTTTGCGATTATATTATATTAGGTCTCACTCTACGTGGACGCTAATAACTATCAGTTAGCCAGAATACAGACTGCCCATAATTAACACAACAGGAATTCGAGCAAATCTTATCTAAAACCGACGGCATTAACGAGGTAATCTGTCTCAAGATTCCATCAGTGGTATACCTCGTTTGCACGAACTGAGAAACATCACATACCATAATGGGAGCTTACAACCGCCTACACCGACAGGATCCACAATGAGGTGGGTCATGAACTCAAACGCGTAAGGTAAATGAAAGTGTCCGAACTGACTACCACCTCCATTTAGAAGTAACGGAGAGATGTTAAGTTCTGATGGCAATAGCTGAGCATGCAACTTTAGAGGATGAACAGACAAGCAGTAAGAGGCAACCGCAGTGAAGAAATTTCGCAACAATAGCGAAGTATGAGAGATGCACAACTAAAGTAAACGATTAAGACATTATCGATAAAAAGTAACGGAAATAATAAGACTTAAAGAAACGCATTCACCGCGGTGATCGGCTCAATGTGGGAAAACATGCACAGCAAGTGGGAGAAGGGAGAAACGTAGGGTTCCAAAAACATTCCTCAACGGTGTAAAATTAAATAGACACTGTGGTGGAGTGCAGCCAATCGTGTACGCCATATCTGCATTGACCAATCAGGTTGTTTGACATTGACCTATATATACAGTGTCCATAACAGACTAGATGAGACTGTTGTGTGGTGTAGTGAATACACATCTTGCTCTGAACCCGACTTGTTCTACATGGTGACAGAGATGAAGAACCCAGATTGGACGGGTGTGAGCCCAATGGCAGGACTGAATCTCCGACCACCGGCCCAGCTGAACATGAATGAGGATGAAGGACTTCCAGAAAGATGGAAAATGTGGAAATTGCAATTTCAAGATTTCCGGACGCTAGCTCGACTATCGTCAGCCGAGAAGTTTCAAATGGCGATATTTCGACATGCCATCGGAGAGCAGGCCGTCCGCTGCATTAATACATTTCCGTATGAAGCAGACGAAGACCCAGAAGATTGGGAAAACGTGATGAACAAAGTAGAATGTTATTGTTTGGGATTTACGAACGACACTTTTGAGAGGTATAAATTTAATTGCCGCGTCCAAGAACCAGGAGAATCCATAGATCAATTTGTTCAAGCTCTGAGGTCCATGGCCACAACCTGCGGTTTCTGTAACTGCATGCATGACAAACTGATCAAAGACAGATTAATTATCGGAATAAGAAACGGCAGTTTGACAAAGCGAATGCTGAGGGATCCTCAATTGACGCTCAAACAATGCATTGATATGTGTCGAAGTGAAGAGGCAGCCGACAGAAAGGCAGAAGCCCTCAAAATTCACTCGACAGGAGATATCAATCGCGTGATGGCCAAAGAACCAAGAAACCCTCTAGCAGGCTGTACTTTCTGCGGAAGAACCCATGGTTTCAAGAAAGAACAGTGCCCGGCATGGCGAAAAATCTGCACAAAGTGCGGCAAAGCGAATCATTTCTCTGTTTGCTGTAAGAGTGGTCCAAGTTTGGCAAAGACAACCCAACCTAGCAGGTATTCAGTGTGTGCGATTGGAGTGAACGAACCCCACCAGGGTATACGATCTGCCGAAATTGAATTGAATGGAATAACAATAAACTTCCAGGTGGACTCAGGTGCAGGTGTCAACCTCGTCCCTCGGTCCTGCGTCCCAAACGAACCACTGACGAATACGAACCTCGTTCTTCGAATGTGGAATGGAACAACGGTGAGGCCCACGGGGAAGTTTACAGCAATCCTACGCAACCCAAATAATGACAAACGTATCGAACAAGTTTTGTTTGTGGTGAAAGAGAATTTTCCACCCCTCCTCGGAGTTGAAGCAATCGAAGCGCTGGAATTGGTAACATTTAACTGTGTACATAACGTAATCTCGCCATTGACCAACATGTGTCTAAAATATTCCAGTGTTTTTGATGGTACTTTGGGAACCCTCCCAGGAGTCTGTAAATTGAGCATCGATTCGGATGCGAAACCAGTCGTGCTACCTATTCGTCGTTTGCCACTTACTGTAAAAGAGACATTTGAAAAGGAACTAACACGGTTGACAGATCTGGGAGTAATACAGCAAGTAGACGAGCCAACTGATTGGGTTAGTCAGGTCGCTATAGCCACCAAGAAGTCCGGCGAATTGAGAATTTGCATCGACCCGAAACCATTGAACGCAGCATTAAGAAGGGAGTATTTTCGACTCCCCTTATTGGAAGATGTTCTTCCTCAGCTAACCGGTGCGTGTTTTTTCACCAAGGTGGATTTATCCTCTGCTTTCTGGCACGTAACACTTGACGAACAGTCCAGTTTGTTAACGACATTCGGGACACCTTTTGGTCGTTTTCGTTGGCTTCGTCTACCGTTTGGATTGAAAGTTTCCAGCGAAATATTCCAGAAACGACTAATCCAAGCAATCGAGAACCTACCTGGTGTAATGTGCATAGCTGACGACGTTTTGATCCACGGTCGTACCAAACCCGAACACGACAAGAATCTAGAACTTTTTCTTGCCAGATGTCAACGAGTCGGCATCAAGCTCAAACAAGAGAAAATTGAATTGAAGTTACTTTCCATGGACATGTTTTATCCAGAGAGGGAATCAAGCCGGATCCAGCAAAAATCCGTGCAATAGTGAATATGGCACACCCAACTGATGTGAAAGGTGTTGCTCGTTTCAATGGAATGATTAACTACTTGAGTCGATTTCTGCCCTGTTTAGCTCAAATCATGGAGCCCATCAGGCTACTGACCCACAAGGATACGCCATGGGTGTGGGGAGATGAACAGGAGCGAGCGTGGAAACATATCAAACAATTAATCGTCAAAGCTCCTGTGTTACGTTACTATGATTCACGTCTGCCGTTAGTGATACAATGTGACAGCAGCCAAAATGGGATTGGAGCAGTTCTGATGCAGAACGGACAGCCGATTGATTTCCGAAGTCGAACCATGAGTAGTGCCGAGACCCGATACGCCCAGATCGAAAAGGAACTGCTGGCGGTAGTGTTTGCCATGGAAAAATTCAACGATTACACATTTGGAAGAAAAACTATCGTCCAGACCGACCATAAACCACTTACGTTACTATCGTAAAAAATAGGCCTCTGGACTAGTCGCCACGCCTTGTCTGCACAAGCAATGGTGCGTACGTCCGACGGGAAGTACAATTTCAGCATCGGCTACATCCCTTGACAGAAACATGGTGCTGTCGGAAATTACGACTGTGTGCAACGCCCGAACATGAGCAACGTAAGCGACAAACGTGGCACTGGGTATGAGCCAGATAGGTATCCTAACTGACTCCCTGGCTAGATGGCATATGAGCTCGGCGCCAGATACCACCTAATATAAAGAGACAGACCGTTTGCGAGTCCCAACGAGGAGGACCTCGGAGAAAGCTCGATAGAGAACCAATCATAAAAACGGCTGGGTCCTGTACGAGAAACAGACAGCAGACAAAGCGGAAATAGAAATTAACACTTCGCCCTCTATTGTGCGCTGAAGGTCCGAAGATATCGTTAACGCAAGCAGTGTAAATATACGGCTCGTGGTGTATACATGGCGCAAAAGTGTTATCTCCGAGCACATAGGCGCTAACTCCCCGAGCAACGCGTGTAAAAGAATTACACATATAGAGAGACAAGACTAATTTTTTTCCTCGTTCATCACCTTTGATGTGCACCAGCTTGTACAGAGACGCCGCTAAAAGACATTACCGTTATCTGGCTCGCTCTCTTTGTCAATATGAAGGACCTTTGCTTTCAAACCTTTGTACTGTTCTCGCGCAGTGCGGCACTTGACAGCCGAGAAAACCTATGGCTATTTAGACGGTCTCAGTTACACCTTAAGCACCTTGGCAAACACGTAGCAGATTTGATCTGTTCTACGCATCTTTCAGACATATATAACCTCACATGCCTTTTAGTAGACTCTATTCAACGTCCATTCTCTTTGTAAAATGCCCGAAGTTAAATGCTACATCAGCGGAAGAGAGTACATTGGCAGATTCACGAAAGCCTCTCTATCTTACGCACCGATTATTGTGTCTTTCTCGAATTCGCAGAGTGTGTGTAGATCTCGACTCGATATGCGCGCTCTCAGTCTCTTCTAAGAGCACACCTAGTTTTGCGCTCGGAGCGTGGGTGCTCGCAAAGTGGCGAGAGCGTTCAAATACCACGGTAGTCCCAGTTGGCCACACTCACAGCCTATTCTACAATGGCTCTGTGACATATGCGGACTTTCTGCAGTGCGTTGAATGCTCGATGCGCGAGAGACACTAACTGTAAGTATTAGCTCAGATATAGAGCACCACACGACAAAGACCGCCTATATTTGGCATTTGCTTCAGATCCACATGAGACACCGCACACGTCGAGCTCGATATAACATTGTAGTGTCCTCCACGCTAGAACGGCTTCTCGCGAGAAAGAATTGACTTCTCCGAGAACGTCGATCATTACCCACTATGTTGTGAGAGATTCTGTGCGTATGCTCTTCTTTACAAAGCTACCACGTGTGCAGGACACACGTAACGAACGTGTTGAAAGACTCGGAATGGAACGAGACAAGACAAGTGTGATGACAAAGAAGTGTGCATGGCTTGCTCACGCTCTGGACGAAGGGGATACCATATTAGGATTCAAGAGATTCGGATGTGGGCTCTGACAGACTTGCTGATCCGCGCGGTCGTGAGATGGAAGGACTCGCAGACGGTGGCAATTCCTACGCTGTTACGTACACAAACGAAGTGAACTTAGGAGAACAGTGCACGCTACGGAAGCAGGAAACATTGATCATGACAAGTTCGGGGCCAGCCTCAGTTAGTCTGCTTGAGAGTCGGTTTGTTCTCCCTGAAAACCTGTTGCTACTGACCGACTAGAGTGGTGCGTGTGTGAAAAGTAGAAGGATAGCGGCTGGAGTCCGCAGCCAATCCTTTGTAGCCCCATCCATCTGCATGCCAACTGTTGGACATGACCTATAGTATATCAGTGTCGCATAACAGACTAGACGTGCAACTTTGTGCGTGTATATGATACAACATCCGTTGCTCTAACACGACTTGTTCTACGATAAGGTTGCAGACTAGAATAAGAACCCCAGATTGGAGGCGGGTGTGAGCCCAATGACAGGACTGACTTCATCTCTCGTACCACGGCTGCATAGTAGACATGAGATGAAGATGAAGAACTTCAGAAAGGTACAACATGGTTGAAAATTGCAATTTTCAAGATTTCCGGACGCTAGCTCGACTATCGTCAGCCGAGAAGGAGTTTCAAATGGCGATATTTCGGCATGCCATCGGAGAGCAGGCCGTCCGCTGCATTAATACATTTCCGTATGAAGCAGACGAAGACCCAGAACAGATATGAAAAAAAGTAGAATGTTATTGTTTGGGATTTACGAACGACACTTTTGAGAGGTATAAATTTAATTGCCGCGTCCAAGAACCAGGAGAATCCATAGATCAATTGTGTCAAACTCTGAGGTCCACTTGCCAACGGTTTCTGTAACTGCATGCATGACAAACTGATCAAAGACAGATTAATTATCGGAATAAGAAACGGCAGTTTGACAAAGCGAATGCTGAGGGATCCTCAATTGACGCTCAAACAATGCATTGATATGTGTCGAAGTGAAGAGGCAGCCGACAGAAAGGCAGAAGCCCTCAAAATTCACTCGACAGGAGATATCAATCGCGTGATCGCCAAAGAACCAAGAAATCTTCTAGCAGGCTGCACTTTCTGCGGAAGAACCCATGGTTTCAAGAAAGAACAGTGCCCGGCATGGCGAAAAATCTGCACAAAGTGCGGCAAAGCGAATCATTTCTCTGTTTGCTGCAAGAGTGGTCCAAGTTTGGCAAAGACAACCCAACCTAGCAGGTATTCAGTGTGTGCGATTGGAGTGAACGAACCCCACCAGGGTATACGATCTGCCGAAATTGAATTGAATGGAATAACAATAAACTTCCAGGTGGACTCAGGTGCAGGTGTCAACCTCGTCCCTCGGTCCTGCGTCCCAAACGAACCACTGACGAATACGAACCTCGTTCTTCGAATGTGGAATGGAACAACGGTGAGGCCCACGGGGAAGTTTACGGCAATCCTACGCAACCCAAATAATGACAAACGTATCGAACAAGTTTTGTTTGTGGTGAAAGAGAATTTTCCACCCCTCGGAGTTGAAGCAATCGAAGCGCTGGAATTGGTAATATTTAACTGTGTACATAACGTAATCTCGCCATTGACCAACATGTGTCTAAAATATTCCAGTGTTTTGATGGTACTTTGGGAACCCTCCCAGGAGTCTGTAAATTGAGCATCGATTCGGATGCGAAGCCAGTCGTGCTACCTATTCGTCGTTTGCCACTTACTGTAAAAGAGACATTTGAAAAGGAACTAACACGTTTGACAGATCTGGGAGTAATACAGCAAGTAGACGAGCCAACTGATTGGGTTAGTCAGGTCGCTATAGCCACCAAGAAGTCCGGCGAATTGAGAATTTGCATCGACCCGAAACCATTGAACGCAGCATTAAGAAGGGAGTATTTTCGACTCCCCTTATTGGAAGATGTTCTTCCCCAGCTAACCGGTGCGTGTTTTTTCACCAAGGTGGATTTATCCTCTGCTTTCTGGCACGTAACACTTGACGAACAGTCCAGTTTGTTAACGACATTCGGGACACCTTTTGGTCGTTTTCGTTGGCTTCGTCTACCGTTTGGATTGAAAGTTTCCAGCGAAATATTCCAGAAACGATTAATCCAAGCAATCGAGAACCTACCTGGTGTAATGTGCATAGCTGACGACGTTTTGATCCACGGTCGTACCAAACCCGAACACGACAAGAATCTAGAACTTTTTCTTGCCAGATGTCAACGAGTCGGCATCAAGCTCAAACAAGAGAAAATTGAATATTGCACCAACGAAGTTACTTTCCATGGACATGTTTTATCCAGAGAGGGAATCAAGCCGGATCCAGCAAAAATCCGTGCAATAGTGAATATGGCACACCCAACTGATGTAAAAGGTGTTGCTCGTTTCAATGGAATGATTAACTACTTGAGTCGATTTCTGCCCTGTTTAGCTCAAATCATGGAGCCCATCAGGCTACTGACCCACAAGGATACGCCATGGGTGTGGGGAGATGAACAGGAGCGAGCGTGGAAACATATCAAACAATTAATCGTCAAAGCTCCTGTGTTACGTTACTATGATTCACGTCTGCCGTTACTGATACAATGTGACAGCAGCCAAAATGGGATTGGAGCAGTTCTGATGCAGAACGGACAGCCGATTGATTTCCGAAGTCGAACCATGAGTAGTGCCGAGACCCGATACGCCCAGATCGAAAAGGAACTGCTGGCGGTAGTGTTTGCCATGGAAAAATTCAACGATTACACATTTGGAAGAAAAACTATCGTCCAGACCGACCATAAACCACTTACAACTATCGTAAAAAAAAAAGCCTCTGGACAAGGCGCCACGCC
>LOND01000288.1:155250-171444 GCA_014220965.1 Paragonimus kellicotti
GAGCGTTCTTAAGTGGTACGCACAAATCAAGGAACATTAAGGAGAAACAGGGTTCACCTACGGAAGCAGGAAAAGATGATTACAAGTTCCGGGGCAGCTGAATCCAGTTATACTGAAGACAACGAGTTCATTCTCAGAAACCGAATAATACCAAAGATTCGTTGAAAAGAGATGAATGTGGTGGACTGGAGCCAATCGTGTACGCCATATCTGCATTGACCAATCAGGTTGTTTGACATTGACCTATATATACAGTGTCCATAACAGACTAGATGAGACTTTGTGTGGTGTAGTGAATACACATCTTGCTCTGAACCCGACTTGTTCTACAGACTCGTGGATATCGGGCGCAGTAGCGCAGAGAAATAGAAGAGACAGAGAGTATCTATCGGTACTTGTTGAATGTACAGGAAACGCGACCATTTATACCCAAAGCATGCAGTCAGGTGCAATTTCAGCAATTGAGCGATGGGTGGCTATAGACAACTGAATGCTCCCGAATGTGTACACTGTGCACAACATACGACGACAACAGTCGTGCACTGATCGTGCATTTCAGATAATGCAACCACTGAGGCCACTGAACGGGTGAGTTTAAGCTCACGGAAAACAGTGCGCTACAAAACTACAGACTCCAACCATGTTGTACGAGTAGCGGAGGTTACTCGAACATGAGCTGTGGAAACAATAGACAATCATTTAAATATTAACGCGATAAGGAAAAAGGACAGATAAACTGTTGAACAAAAAGTGAACACGGGCAGTTAGCTACAGTTGGCGGGCTTGTACTTGACAAGAAAAAGTCGTAACCTCCGCATAATTGGCTGAAATCATTCTATTTAAAATGAATGATCACGTAATCGTAACTGGATATTATTAGAATAAAGAAGACAGTAGGCTGATATTGCACGATTTATGTCCGGACAAATTTCGCTGCATCTTTACGAGTGCATACTACAGACCATTTATATATCAGTATGAGAAAACGAACAAGATACCAGAGAAAGTCAATTGTCAGAGTGCACAATCATTGTCACTACCAAGGTAGCGATAACCCTACAGACGGTCGTTTCAGAACTCGTATACACTCTAACTCGTACATACCCTGCGGCTGAATTGCGGTTGCTACTCACAACTAGGAGTGTCGCTCAGCTTATTCATAATCGTGACCTACCGAAATGTTCTGTCTCACATGTAATCTATCAGTTCACTTGCAGTTGCGGTGACGTCTATATCGGCAGAACAGATCGGTGCCTACGACAAAGAATGGCTGAACATATGCCTAAGTGGTTGGTGCGCGCCATGACGCAACAGGCAATGGCAACAGAGCGAGTGAGACGAAATCCGACCTCATCCATTGCAAAGCACATCATGGAAACAGGTCACGTTGTTGACCTCGCCAACTCGTTTCTGAACTAACAACACGGGTTTGAACTTTCGGATTGCAACAGCTTCAGCATAGCGCAGTGTTCGCCTGTGTGACGTTGAGTAGATAACGCGAAATGCCGTTGTGGGATCGCATTGGTGTTGCGTCATTAGAATATGACGCGCAATGGATGATGCAGGCTCCTTGTTTCTATGCGCGAACTGTGAGGTCATGTGTCGATGTGACAATTGACTTTCTCTGGTATCTTGTTCGTTTTCTCATACTGATATATAAATGGTCTGTAGTATGCACTCGTAAAGATGCAGCGAAATTTGTCCGGACATAAATCGTGCAATATCAGCCTACTGTCTTCTTTATTCAAATTCTTGACGGGAAAAGAATGAATAGTATTCATTTGCCGAACCACCAAAACTCGACTCAACAGGTCTCTATGGTGCTCGACATGTTGTTTGTCAAAGACCAGATGTTGACGATCGATTGGAATGTGGAAGTCGCGTTGATGAGTCAGGATTTCAGCCCAAGTTAGACGGAACGTTACGCGTTTAGAGAATGAGAGGTGAACAATTCGCCGAAAGCACAGACATATCAACAATGCTAAATTGTGCTGATTCAGTTTATCCATGAGCTTCGTTCTAGTAATCTGGAAGGAATGAGTCGGTTTTCTTACGTCACGGGACAACAAGAACATATAGCAAGACCACTTGTTATTATCACTATCCGTCTTGAATGCCAAGAGAATAACGGTAATCCATCGAAGCCCTGAACTGGCTTCTAGTCATCTTACAGCGAAATTTCTGCCCTTTCCAGGGGGAATTCATATTAAGTGCATTGCGTATCGTTTGTTTAACCACCTGCGATACTCGAAAGTTAAGGGTCCCTCGCAGGTCCATGCAAGTTAAATAATACCAGCAAGCTCAGACCATCTGTACCAGACAACAGCGTCAAATTTGCCTGCACGAAACGTGCCGGTCTAAGTGGTGGAAACCACTCCACCTACTTCTTTTGCACAAGAGTGCAGATGAATTCATTGCTCAGCAGAAATAACCATATCGTTCAGCGCTAGCCGGATATATTCCGTCACGTTCACCACCAACAAAATGCGTTGATGTGAAGTGGAACATTAGCATGCAATCAAGTAACGTGAACAAGGAACCATTGGAATGGCAACGAATTTCTGCCTCTACATTTATAATAATTGACTGTCATCAGAAACTCAGCTAGTTGTGATGAATGGAACACTGTGGTATCTAGGATTATTGTAAATGGAACAATGTCAATGGGAGAACACCCGGGTGTAGCTGCAAAAGAGTGATTGAAAGGAGACATGCAAGTCAATAAAGAAGGGATGTGAAATAACGTAGACTGCAGCAGCACATCAATGTAGGTCAGCAAAGCCGCTAAAGAAATCACCATTTACAGGCTAATATCAGTAAAAGCAAAGTGCACCATGGAATCAATGTTAACCTAAACATTGACACATTAACCCCAAATGCAGACAAATAAACAACCGTTTTAATGAGCACTCTAACCTGATCTATTCAGATCAATTAAACTGCGACCGTGATGCACATCGTGTATACTTTTTCCAGTGTCCTGTTCGATTTGTAACCGACGGATGCGAGTTCGTGAAAGGTAGAAGGTGTGTCCAATATCGTTTCTCACCGCCTGCGTGGCAATCAACTGTCCAGGATTGGGCGTATCATGTGGTATAGGCCAAATGTAGTCCAAGTGACCACCGACAGCGATGGGTTGTCGATATTGAGTGATTTGGTAGCCAGCCGGTGAATCTGCATAGAAGTAGTGCTTTCGGTCAAAATAGGAGACCGGATTGATACGCGACCCGAGTGCGAAGGCCATAAACATAGCATGCACAACACTACGCCGATTGAGTAGCTAGGGTAAAGTAAATTAGTCAGGAGACGTCAAGAAAGACGACAGTAATCTAACAGTATAACTAAACAAGTTAATCCAAGAGCATGGACATTTACGGTCCATACAGGCAAGGTGTACCTAACTGTCAGCACACGCCGAGTACGACGACAAGAACGGTAAGTTCAGACCAACAATCCACAAATTATCATGCCCTTGTTGAAAATTATCAAGTGGTGATAGTAAGAACAGCAACCACTGTATCGAGGGCAATACACCGCAGCATATCGACCACAGTCCCCATGAACGTCGCTGGCGGCAGAACGATGGCGGTCAAAGGTTCTAGCCCTAGTCGAGTATGTCATCAATAGCGTCTGGGTGTCAGAATTAGGAATTCAAAATAAACGCTAGTGAAAGGAATGCGATCGGAACTCTATTGACTCAAGACTAAGCTTCACGATGACAATACTTTAAACGCCAAGTGACAATCATGTGTGATCCGTTGTTACTTTGAAGGAGACTCTAGGAGAACAGCTTTGAACCCTTACTCGTTTTGTCAGAGAACAAAATATGACCACATTCCATGTACTCTTTTACATTCATTTGATCACACTTCCGTGTACATCCCCATGAAAAGCCCAACTTGGCATGTTTTCATATACTTGGTGCGTTCGTCACTTAAAGGCATCAAACAGATAAATGTTCGGCGTCCACGCAAAGTTTTACCGGCATACTCCCGGGCATAGCCACATCAAGTAGGTCCAACTGCGAGTTTGGCGATGCGCCGAACGTGTACGGCGAGCGCGAGAAGAGTTTGCTTTGAGTGGCCAGTTGCACATGAATTTCCAAACCAATCAAAGGCACATAGGATGAAGTGTTGCGACAAGCCCGCTGATGTGCGGACGTTGGTAAAAGTCCATGATTGGTCCGTGTGGCGGCTAACCATCCAGACGATCCACAAGAGAAGTTAGCTGATTGCAGAAGTGTTTGACGCCAAAGCGTTTGACCGCGACACATCAGTGGTGGAAGAGCAGACACTACGAGAAAACAGAGATGTGTTGGGCAGTAGACGAATTATGATTGAGAAGAACAGGGAAAAATCAAAAATGAATTTCAGGTTCAACACTGAATAAATTTTGATTCTAAATGAGAACAGAAGTGGAAACTCAATTTACTAGATAACATGCCCTCTTGCCTGGACGTTGAACAATGAGGTCAGTCGATCATATAAATGACGCAATAAACACAACTTAGAAGTGTAAAACTGAGTTGCGTATTATCAGCCCATACGAGGACAAGCAAATAACGAATACAAACCTTGCTTTTGTAAACACCAGTCCTCACCATATGGTGACCTTGGGTGTGAAAATAAAAGAAATTCAATGTAACAGAACAGTAAACTAGAAGTAAACCGATGAAAAGGAATAGCCGCGTACAACGTGTAGACGGTTATATAGACTTTCTCAAAAGTACCGCTCCCTGTGACTAAACTAAACACACATTATCGACAAAGCTAAGACGCCAAATGTTACGTCGGTTTTGACTAACAGAAACAAGTAATGAGGAAGACAGAACTTCGAAGGGGGTCTCAAAAGAGCGAAATCAAAGACCAATGCAAATTGGAAACAGTGTCGAAACCAGGGTGTGTATGTTTAATCAAACTGTAGATTTGTACTTCAGTTTTGTTTTCATCGCCAGACAGCTGTACAAATTCCACGTTTCTTCAGGATTAGAGTCAAAGTATACTTTGATTTTTCATGCGGTTTTCGAGCGATTGGCTACACGAAATCCGCTATCGACCATAAATGAATGAGGTTCGGCGGCGGTGGTATGCGGGTTTTGATGATGCAATAAGCCACTCATTGGCTAGATGACCATCGTTCTGAGTAAGATGGATGTTGCCCGCTCGGTTACAGACCTCCGACCATTCAAAACGTTCACTGGAAGCAATAGCTAAGGTGGAAACGGCGTGCCTGTGTCCACATTATCAACCCTTCCACTGACAAATTCACTCGTCTAGAATATATCTCGCCATCGTTGTGATGAACTGCCATCCACCATCTGGTCGGGCCCATGGCCGTTAAGAGTGAATGAATAAAGTGAAACGACTAAGCAATTGGACACTACAGTTTACTGATGAGTATCAGGGGATTTGGTTTTCATACAGATTGAACATCACCCACAATTGATCGCAGCTGTCGCATTCCCATAGACTTTCCAGTCGGCCCCTTTCGAAAAGAAGCACTAGACTCGAGTTTCGCTCTCATTAGAGCTCGTCAGTAGTGCATATCCTTGCCACTGCCGGGACTAGAACTCCGGCCACGCTTTCATGAGGCAACCGTGTTTACCACTGCGCCATTGACCTCACATTAGGCACGACCGAATTATCATATGTGAACGCTCGAGTCTAGTGCTTCTTTTCGAAAGGGGCCGACTGGAAAGTCTATGGGAATGCGACAGCTGCGATCAATTGTAGGGTGATGTTCAATCTGTATGAACTACAGTTTAGTTCGGTAAACGTTACACGAAATTTGACAAGCCTAGGCATCAAGGTGATAATAGAAGAGAAACATTCAGAGTAATCTCCGATCTGAACAGTTTATCAAATCGAAGCTCGATTGCATTGTCGGTCTACATGTACTGGCAGGCAAACGCATTTCCATAATTCCTGTTCAGTTGTAAACCTACGCATCCGGTCTTCGTACATCGGTCATCTGGTAATGAGGAAATCGATCCTCCTCAATCGCGAGGCCTATACTCCGGATTGGCTCAAGAAGGACGTGTCAAACGCCTTTGCCTCCCTCTTTCACACTGGAGGGACACGTCCCGCAACATGTCTATCAACCGCATAAGGTATTTTTGGGTGTTCTTAAACAGTTCGTGCTGACGTTCAAGGTGATGTATCACGTTCTGACAGCAATACGGAATTGGTAGTAAGCACCTATCCGTAGTAGATGTTAGCCGTAATAACATTAACCATCTCCAGATTTCTGTTCCCTTACAAACTCAATGCACGGTATGCAATTAAACAGTGGAAACAGGTAACTTACCAAATTTTGTAGATGGGGTCTATTTCAGACATAGATTACCACAAAGGAGCAACTTGTGTCCATGAAAGCTGTACATGTGATCCAGCAACAGGGTTAACGAGAAGACGAAGTCTATCGTAGATCGATCAATAGTGAAATCACAGCTTACAATAACTATTCAACACCACTTCAAAACGTGATTCACCTGTCGGTTCAAGAAGGATACCTGAAAACAGAGTGATGGAGGTCGTGGATTAAACTTAACTGTGTGACATTTACCGGAACGACTTGCAACCGGTGATTGGTTTAAACACAAAACTAGTATGGTGGTGTACATCAGTGAAAGACACGTTTACTTCGGTTTACATACTTAACGAAAAATTACAACGAAGTTCAATCGAAAATCTGCAAATCGCAACTGTCAGTATTCAATTGACCGATATTTTAAAACACAGGAAGTGGAACAAGGGGAATGTATGAAAAGCATGCAAACGTTATTACTCAGAATAATTTCTCTCAGGATCACACGACCAACGATCAGCATAGGACCAAAGTAAATGACCACTCAGCTGTATAGACAGATAGAAATGTTAATCTATGGGGCGCGGTACAACAATGCAAGGATTGGCAACTACACGACCGTCCAAATTAGGCAGAAAGACTGAGATAGGGTGAGTAAATGACTCAGAGGTAGTCAATCCCCAGACAGCTGTCGCTGACAAATGCAAGAAAAGCAATTAGATATTCAAGAAATTAGAGCCAAGGTAAAAGGGCGCAGTACCGAAACCACGAATGATCACGCGTTGCAAAGCACTTCCATCAAAACAGGTAAAACATATTTCCAAGATGACACTCAATAACCCGCGAGATGAAAGCGGAGATTTACACTGAAAACGACCTATGCCTACCATAAATTTGAATGAAAAACAGTTAATCAATCTCACATCAATTGTATGCGGACAACTTTTGCTGCATCTTAACAAAGGCGTGCAACAGGTCATTTATATATCAACATGGACAGGCAAATAATGCAGTGAGAAAAGCCAGTGTCGCAGATCACGATCATCGTCACTACCGTGGCAGCGACAACCCTGTAAAAGTTGGTTCTGAACGCACAACACTGGCTTGAGCTCTCGGATGGCAGCGACTTTAGTAAGGCGCAGTGTTCGGCCGTGTGACGTTGAAAACAAAACACAGAACGCGGTTGCCGGATTATATTGACGTTGTGTCGACTGTGAGCTGCGCTGTGAAGTCACTTGTTGTTTGACTCATCTGGTGTGTGCACCGTGAGTAACACTGGTATGCAGGTGACGTTCAGTCCTGTTTCTGGTGGGATGCTCTGCATCCAGATTTACACAAATATTGACTAAAACCGAGGATGACCGATTCAGAACATCAATATCGAATAGCGCTTAGGCGGTTGACGTGTATCTTCGCGACCTAACACGTCGCTTGTCTCATGTCGCTAAAACGTAGCAATAAACTGATCAAATTACAGCCAGTTATGATGTGCATAATTGGTGGCAACAATGAAATACAGCTTATCATAAAAGATATCCCTACGATTAGCTGTTCTTTTGATTAGTGAGCTTATCTGGTTTCCCGTTGAAGTTTTGATGATTTGGTGTACGTGTGGTCTTGTGTTTTGTCTGATTTCTGTTGGTGTTTTGATATGGGTTGATATGAATTTTGCATGTGGTATGTGTGATCACTGAATATAGCTATTTCTCTTGTCTTCGTATGGTACGTCATGTTTCGCGACGGGATATTTGCTGAAGAGAAGTTAGTTTTGTATCAACAGCGCCAGCTGTTCGTGCTGTGGATGCAATTGTTCCGAACTTCCCTCAAATAAAATTGTATTCATTCTGTTTTTCCGGCAAGGTCATACCATTTCAATTTCATTGAAGTGATTCATACGCTTATTCGTATGTGCATTAACTGTGCTTTCTAACGTCTGCTGTCAGCGCCTCGTCGTCCTCAAAAGAGCGCGATAGATCCTTTAAATGCGTAGGCGTAGCCAACCGCGAATGCGTTTTCTTCAGGTTGTTTCATTATTGGTGACTAATTTAACTGTTTGTTTTCGTTGACGGCATACAAGTCTTGATTGGTACAGGACAGGTATCCAGATTATCGTTAGAATCGAACTTGAACAAGAACCGAACAAAACTCTTCAGTTTACCGCAGCCGGATGTATATTGCTTATTAGCCTGAAACATCACGGTGTCATAATTCAGCAGTCAGGCTACTACAAATATCGATGTACTTGAACGTACATCAGTGTCTCGCGACACAAAGAAATAGCGCACAGGTATGAGAATAATTGCTGAGCACTTGGTAATCCTTTTCATTCGTAATGTTCCTCTCCTGGCACAGAAGCTTCTGCGTCAGGAGAGGAACTTTACCGCTAAGGAAATTATCGATTATTCACAAGTTATTCTGAAATTATTGAGAATCCACCGGCCTCAAGCATATCTCAGCTTATACCACACAAGTCTCAGCAAACGGCTATCGACCGTTTGCTGGCATCGTGGTGAATGGAATTTTTCGCGATTTTTTTTATTCAAATTGTACCGGTGTATAGCATGTCACAAGATGGATTATAAAAATAAGATTTTTCCCACTTAAACGTTCTGGCACTAAGCACGTTGACCGAATGATGTGAGAGTACGGCAAATCATTCCAATAGTCTGTCAGCCATTCTCGAATTGAATGTCAAAACTTTTACGGATTTTACTTTATCATTGATGAATGATCAGGGTATCACTTTTCCATAATTTGTAGCTCCATGGAAAAACCTTTAGACAAACCCACGACGCGTAGTCTATTATGCTTTATGTAGGTCGTGTCGCGTACTGTGCTGCCCAATCGGGAAAAATCAGAACAGGAATCTGAGCGGCACTAAGCAATCTCAATTTATTGAAAAAACCAGCAGCTTTTTATAGAACAACAGTATTTACGACTGCTATTAAGCGACAGGCGTCCTCACGTTTTGATTGGCCAGTTTGTTGCTGTGTTGCTTCCACGACCTTGCATCTGGCAGCTCGGTTGTTTGAAACTGATACGCATTCAACAGCAGCTGATGGCTGTCTATGATTGGTTGGCGCCGGTTTGACTATAATTCCGTCTGTAGCAGCCTGTGCGCGAGCACCGATTGGCTGAATTTTCTTCAATCAAGAAGCCGTTCCAGTCCAATTTTATTACAAGTGGTGCGAACGTACGTCGGCTTTGCGTTCTTCAGCGGCCAATCAATTCAGGCTACATGCCGCCTGACAAATGTCCATAATCTTTCTCACACTTGGTTAGATAGAAGAAATAAGGGTATTCCGCCTACATCTCAGCGTTATCTTTCGCCGGCTCACATCTCACGTTATATTGCAGTTGCGAAGAACAGCTTTTGCCCAGTAGTCATGTTTACTGCAAGGGCTTGATCGTCGTACTCAGTTTGAAGATGGATTGGACCTTCTACCTACTCACTAAAGCGTGTTTCGTCCTTAACGTCCGGGACCGTGTGCGTGCATACCACCTGTAGGCCAGAAGTTACAGTGGGAGCAATCACGCCCATAAATTATTCGTTACGAGCAACCCCGATCGTGATGACTAATAAAGCCAATGGCTCAGCATGCATTTGTACCGACTGCCTCACTGGTGGATGTACTGTCCTAAGAACGTTAGTGTGCACTGATGTCACCGGACAAACTTTTCGTAGTTCACGGTCTAGAGTACTTTACTGGCGTGAGCCTATATGACGTTTATCTTCAGACCTAGGTTGACCAGAACCCAGATCAATTCTCAGATGTTATTGTCCCTCGTAGTCTGTTCCACAACTGTCTTCCAGTCCGTGTTGTGACAACCGCGGCACTTTTTCAGCAAGTAATGTGTACCATGTTAATTGGCTTTCCAAGTGAAGCGATATACTTGGACGGTAAGGCTCCAGAGGAACCATTGGAACGGCAGGATGATGCGTTGTAGAACATGTTCAAATAAACAAGAGGTTTTCTTCAATCAATCAGAAATTTAAACGTCCTCATCTCGCTATCATTGCGATTCAAAACATGCCACCGCCAAATAATCGAACAACTCTCGGGTATTTCCTGTATCTAGTGAACCAACGCAAACTTTTCTTTTCCACTTTGCACGAATCTATTGCGCCGTCCCATGAGATAATGACGTAGAATATCGCCTGGTATTGGCCACGTGTGTCGAGGAGCATTTGAAAAAATCAAGTCAGTGCCCATTTACAACCTTCTCAATCATTTTGCTCCTAAACCGAAGATTGTAGTCGCAGCAGATGCACGAAATTATGTTGATTGCAATAATTATTTAGGGTGTTTTCTGACAGCTCCTGTGAAAACGATCTTACACGAAGTGCGAACGCTCACGTCAACTGAAAAGACTTATGAACAGATAGACAAGGAGAACTTAACAGTTGTTTTCGCTGTGAAAAGGTCCCACTATCTGTCTTACGTTCGGCACTTCACACTACTTTCCAGACAAGATGTTCCAACATACTCAGCAAAGATCGACCACACTACTGTCGAATTGTGGTTTCGAACCCCGGTACCGACATGCCTCAGACTTTGGTCGGGCAGATGCTCATTCACGATTGACTGATTTGCACACTGTTCACCATCACAGTTCAGAATGATGTCAACAAAATCGTTAATAACGCTAGTCGAGCATTAGCAATCATTTAAACAGGTTAGTTCAATCGTGCACGAAAACGACGCGTTCCATCTACCATTCAGCTCTACGTACGACAATCCTGACCAACATCGCATTTGAGTGGTGGACTGCAGTGGCGCTTTTCAACGTCCTGGATACCCTTCGGTAGTCAGTTCACGTTTACTACATTTCAAGTGACCTAGTCGTTTCGATAGGACTTCGTCAAGATGTGTTGGAACAGTTTCATGTTGGGGAATTAATCGCATAAATTTCCTGTCAACGTTGTATTTACTGGCCAGAAATCGACACTGCAACAGGAATGATTACTAGCTGTTCCCTCCGCACTAAGTCTGATGAATAACTGGCAAGATCACAGTGAGGACCTCGTCGTTATCCGCGCTCACAAGATTTCACCCAGATACCGATTCTGCTGGTGCACTCGACGGAGCCAAATGTCTCATCGTCTGGAAGTGGTTCCAATGGAGGGGCCAGCATAACTTCTCTTTCAACAGCTGTTCAATCTAATTGGATTTCCAGGACACCCTTGTCATCGACGATGGTGCTCTATTCGCGTTCGAGTAGGTTACGTTTTTGTGTATACGTACAGTATAGGAAGCATCATTCTCTACCGTGCAATCCTCAATCCAGCGGACAATGGGAATGTGCCCCGACACACATATCAACCCGCATTTATAAAAGTCAGCAGGAAGGGAACGACAGAGTATTACATTCAACGAATCTTCTTCACTTGCCGCGTGACACCTATTCCAACCATCACCGGTAATTCAATATCATCCACTGACTTTTGTCGCCTGTCACGGATTAGAGACGAATGATTGTGTACTCAGTGACTGCCCACCATCTTTAGTACCTCACAATGATAGACGGAGCGAAACAGAACACTGATTTGTCGCGGTTAATCATTGTAGAAGCCTGTATGGATCTGGCCAAGTAGGTTGAGTATAGGCAAAGACGAACAAAGTTTAGCAGGCCGAACAAAGCTCAGGAGGAGATTCCATGTAACCGGGTAGGTAATACTAGCTCAAAAATGAAACAGATGTATGGGATAGAGAAACGAGGTGAGGCTCAACATCTTTCCTGGAAGATTGACACCTGTACTTTCTCCGTTTATATTTGCTCCATAATGCGCTTTATCTTCATCATCATACATGATCTAATTAGGCACGGAGGTGGGCTCACTTTGAATTGGACCTGATGCTTGACTGCCATCATGCGCTTCTTATCTAGTCAATAATCTTTTTGAACCTCAACTTATCTTTCAAGATAAGCTGTATTTCATTGTTGCCACCAATTATGCACATCATAACTGGCTGTAATTTGATCAGTTTATTGCTACGTTTTAGCGACATGAGACAAGCGACGTGTTAGGTCGCGAAGATACACGTCAACCGCCTAAGCGCTATTCGATATTGATGTTCTGAATCGGTCATCCTCGGTTTTAGTCAATATTTGTGTAAATCTGGATGCAGAGCATCCCACAAGAAACAGGACTGAACGTCACCTGCATACCAGTGTTACTCACGGTGCACACGTCAAGATGAGTCAAACAACAAGTGACTTCACAGGCGCAGCTCACAGTCGACACAACGTCAATATAATCCGGCAACCGCGTTCTGTGTTTTGTTTTCAACGTCACACGGCCGAACACTGCGCCTTACTAAAGTCGCTGCCATCCGAGAGCTCAAGCCAGTGTTGTGCGTTCAGAACCAACTTTTACAGGGTTGTCGCTGCCACGGTAGTGACGATGATCGTGATCTGCGACACTGGCTTTTCTCACTGCATCATTTGCCTGTCCATGTTGATATATAAATGACCTGTTGCACGCCTTTGTTAAGATGCAGCAAAAGTTGTCCGCATACAATTGATGTGAGATTGATTAACTGTTTTTCATTCATTCAAATTTATGGTAGGCAAAGGTCGTTTCGAGTGTAACTTAGCCTCGTGGTGATTGGAGCACCATCCTGAAAATATACCAATATTAGTTTTGATGTGAGCAAATTGATCTTCGTCCATAATTCACTCTGAATCAGATTTACGCACGAACTTTGCCGAAAACAACCAGAAGATGAGAGAACTTGCACAAGAGTCCGAACAATGCGCGGAGTAAAAAGAAAGAATGAGATGACGAGGAATTTCTTGTGAACCGAAAACCATGTAAAGTGAAACATTTGTAAAAGGTTGCACATAAAAGCTCAAAAGTAACAATAATTTATATAAAATTCAGTTAAAGATATGAAGATCATAAGCCCTGAGCAGTTCCTGAGTGGGTGGCCGTCAAAATCGGCAGAGAAGGTCGAAGAAGAACGAAGACACTAAATAGTGCAGTCCCGTATTCACGATTTGAAGATGGATCGTGCAATCAATTCCTTCATTATCTCATTTGCGCCACCATAGATTGGTTGCAAACGAGCATCTACGTAGGCTTTGCAAACAGGAAACTCCCACATGTGGCCCCAACCACCGTGTAACTGGACACCTTGATAAGCAATTTTGTTGAACAAATCAGAAACCCAGTATTTCGCCATTGAAGCGGTTTCCGAATCCAAACGGCCTTCGTTGAGCATCTCTAAGCACTGATCGACAAAAGCGCGGGACACGCACAAATCGGTTTTCATCTCAGCCAGCCGATGTTGAATAGTCTGAGACAAGAAAACGATAAGAGAAAGCGCGAAAGGAAATTGGTTGCAGTTGCTAAAATATTATTGGGCCCGACATACGAAAAAAAGCAACTACGTGAATTAATAAACCTACACTCCAAAAATTAAATCCAGGTTGCCACGACAACTACGGCAGGACGACAACCGACAAACAGTACACCAGTGATATATGATCTAAAAACAGAACCCCCAGTTACTGAGAGAAAACCTATTCATAGTGACGCACGATTGTACACACGTAAACATATTTCTCGTTTCGTTCTAGCGAAAAAATGGTTATCCGAAACCATCGTCAAAGAAAGATGGCGAGGAATTTGAATAAAATTAATTCATTTCACAATGCGGACTAACTCGGATTTCGGATTAAAGGCGAGGAGGATAGAGAGTGTGGTCCAATAATAGCATCTTTAGTAAAATGCTTTTCAAACTCATGCCAGTGAATGCCTGCGTTGCATGTGTGATCATTTTACATGACGTGGTTCAAAAAATCACGTTCGTTAACTGCACACAGTGGATTGTATACAGAGATGAAGTTGTTGCTAATTCGATGTGGTCTAGCCGTTAATTGATATAAATTAAATACCATCCATATTTGATCATAATCACACAGACTATATAGCCTGTCCCTTTCAAAAAGCAAGGGCTAGATACGACATTTTGGAGCCGTGAGTCTTTGGTAGTGCATATTCTTGCCATTAATGGAATTTGGAATGCCTCTCCACGTTCTCACGAAACACTCGTATTGACCGGGATACAGCAAAATAATCATATGCAACTGTTCAGCCACACTTGTTTCAGAGTAATGGTCGGGTTGTTCGGTCGCCAAGACACAAGACGGCATTCGCTCCCATTAATGACCCACGATGAGAACTCAATGAACTTTGCAAGCACTGACTACTGATTTGATTTAACCATTAGAACGTAGGCTGAGCAATTACTAGGGGAATAAAATTGACACATTTCATGAAAACTGGCTAAATGGTTGGTTGGGTACCAATAGTGAAAACGCACTGTGAACATATGCGGAATCAAAGGAATGTAACAAAAACGCGTTCCTGTTAGATTGATACGGATATCCCCTATTCACGTCAGCCGACAGATGGTAGCTTCGAGATGGAAATCCGATGGGTTGATAAAAGGAAAAAAGACCATTATCAGTAGTTAAGCCAATGTAATTGAGGTTCGTCTCCCGAAATAGGACCCTTGTGACCTGAAAAGTCTGCAGCCGAAAGATTGTTTGGTTTTTGACTGAACTATCCGTAAAGTAGACGCAAACAATTGAGCGGAACAGCAACAGCTGTGTAGATGACATGCAGACGCCACCTAACACCCACTAACACTCCCACTTTTTTGCATGAATGGTGAGAACATCGTGAAGTTGCATGCCTGGATCTTAACTTAGAGACTAGGTTATAACATAGATCCATTCCTGACCCACCGTTTACTTGTAAACTTAGGGCCTGATTTTATTCTCAAGGTTGAAATATTGGTTGTATCCGTTTGAATCACTTATGGAATGCTGGTGATGATGACAATAGAAATCGTAGGGATGATACGGATGTTCTCAAGACAACAGGCATCCGGCTGAGTTTGTAAGGCTTTTCATTCGAACGGAAACGGAGACCATATAATGCATTGGTATTCAACCGTATATAGCTTCTACATTACTTACTCGGCTTCTGATTCGACTGTTCGTGCGCTCGCTCTTCAGAAATGACGGAAGAGAGAAGCACACTCTCTGAAATCTATACTCTGTGAATTGGAAGCCAGTTACGTGCACAAAAAGGCAGTAGGAAAAACATGGCAGAGAACCCCTTTCCAGCTAGCATACTATTTTTTTCGAATGAACATGCTTATTAGAACGTCGGTTATCATCATGATCACCATAATAATAATAATAATAATAATAATAATAATAATAATAATAATAGTCATGAGCCCTGACCAAAAGGTACTGTGGCTCGGGCTGCCGCTCACCTCAACAGTGACGTGGAATATCCTAGAAGAAAACGTTACTAAGAAGGTTGAAAAATAGAAGTCTAAGCGGAAGAACTAGAAATGGTATGGATGCAGGTACGCCATTGACTGTCGATTAAAAGAAGCTCGAATTCAAATATTTGTACTTAACCGACTTACGAAGAAATATAACTAAGGTTGCCCACTACGGGTCTGGGATTGCAGTAAAAAAATCATAGGTCACAAGCCTCAGGGAAATATATTTCTCCAAGCCCACAGTACATTATTTCGCTGTTTTTCCCGTTGATGTACAACAAAATATAGCAAGATAACAACAAACTAAGATTAAAGATTGCGATCTTAGAGCAGTGGTTGGAATGCCCTGTGTTCACTCAATCTGAATATTACAAACGAGTCCCATCTAACTCACTAGTAAACAGACTAATGTTACCCAATAATCTGTGGCACAAAATGAAGGGCAACCAATGTGTAAAAGGATGAAACAGCACGAGAAGTAATTCGCATATCTCAGTTTTTTGAGCATTAGGGTCCCTTAAAGAGAGACGATATTAATAATAATAATAATAATAATAATAATAATAATAATAATAAT
>LOND01000289.1:11660-25158 GCA_014220965.1 Paragonimus kellicotti
TAAAACTCGGGTCCTGGCTTGCAAACAGATTTGGTACACAGTTGATTCAACCAAATCAAATGAGAATGGCTTCCTAAGAGTGGTGTACAGACTGCGATTGTCCACGAGAAATCGGCCAGATCACAAAAGTCGAAATAAATCGCAGAAATTCAATAAGCTATGCTGGGATGAACTTGCCTCAGGAAGTTGACCGCTAAATTTAACATCAAACACCTGTGACAAGTAATTTTGCCAGGAGAGTACTAATCATCGGAACAATTTCGATACGAAATATTTCACCATCCGAAAACGTTGCTTGAGGTAACGAAGGTGGCCTACCAGACCGGAATTCACAAAATTATTGCTAATAAGTATTTTGGCGGATTTACGATTTTAGGTGAGACAGAATTGTGGAAAATCAGGGCTTCGGCGGGTTTCAAACCACCGACAGAAATAGCATGCCCAAACGCGATAAGCGCCCTACCAACAGTGGCTTGTTGCACTATCTGAATTGGCAAACTACCGCACGCTGAGGTGTTTCAATATTCAGCCAAAGGAATTTTTAACTTCATAGTTTATGACTTGCTAAGTTGTTTACTAATACCTTTTCGGGCGGTAAATCGCGACAACATGGATCCGGTATAGTGCCACGCATGATTAATGATTAAACATCTGGACTACAAAAGTTATTAGATTAAAACAGGAAGCCAGCTGGTGTGTCGTTCAAAATAAAACAGTCACATCTCCGCAAGAACTTCAACTGATATTTGCTCCTGGTCTAACGATTAAGTGTTTTGACTACCATCCTGATCCCAGTCCACAGGCTATGGGTTCGAGTAACTCACTTGCTTAGTCGACTCAGTTACAGGTCGAAATAACTGTCCACCACTTCGCTGGTAGTCACTGAAATCAACAGCTTATAAAAACTCTGTTCAATTTCCTTGGTAGATGCTTACTAGTTTGTAGGTCAACGAAAAACAGCTGAGTCATTTTAGCCTATGAGAAAAGGAGGTGAAAACACTCAGAAAAGTCGAATGCATGAGCAACATCTCGAGGGACCTAAAATTGCACAAGCATAAATGCTCCGTCGTACAAACAAATAAATATTGTAGGCTGATAGCACATAAGTTTGTATAGGAAGAAGGATCGCTACTTAAATACTCCGACAATATATTGTGACGGACGATTTATGCATGTAAAAAAGTAAACCGTAGTGGATAGAAATTTTGAAGAACCTGATAGCAGGCACTCAGATCACAGAATCGGACATTAAAGCTCAGTTCTGATCGACATGTGTATTCTGTGGTTTGTCAATGTGACAAAAAAAAATCAGGAAGTTCACGGGATGGGCTCTTTCACGTATGGTCCGATCGAACACGATTTAACAACTTCCAATCGACCGAACCGTGATCACGAAGTCCGATAACGAGTTTATGTATCAGAAAAGTTTACCGCAGTTTTGCTTATATAGTATCCCGTTCATTTCAGCCCCCGGTTTCAGAGAATGAACCCCAAGCTTTCGTCTTCTTTTATAGGAAAGAGACTTGCTGGTGGATGACCTGGAATGTGGGTGATTTTGTGGATGATGACTATATCTTCCGTAAGGTGTCTGTAAGTTAGTGACGACCCATCCGGCACCGTTAACCTTTTTGGACAGGGTTCTGTGTTTTCTAAAACGTTCAAAAAACGAAGTCTTCTTAAATACAATGACGACAAGCCTGTGTCCATTTCCTGGTGTTGGCGGATTATAGAGTGAGACTCAACAGAACATCCTTCGAGGTGGAACGTTTCACAAATTCTTCCTCAGAGAGTTAGTGTTGTCTAGGTTTTTCGACAATGCTGAATTTGTAGATAAACTTGAACTGAATGCCAATAGATCATGTTCGCATATAGGGATGGCTAGGCTTGGTATCGCTAAGGCAATAAACAACACAGTTTTGATGGTAAAGGGGTTAGTAATACCACACTTGTCCCACTTCAACATCACCATGCTCATGAGGCAGAAATGAGGTGTTCTAAGCTCAATCCGGTTCAAGAAAATTCAGTCGATTACCCGTTTCTTTCAGCCTAGGACACTTGACACGGAAGTTTCGGAAACCAATGGTTATACCCAAGTCTATTTTTCAAACATGAGCAGGTTGATTCAAATCGGAACGGCTCAGGATGTAAAGATTCAAGATAGAACGAATACTGGCGACGATCACACGATGGTTGACTTAAACCCGATGTGCCCCTGCCCACATTTCAGCAGCTTGATAACTCACTTGGCCCCCACATGGACTTGTTATGTTACATCATAGCATAGGCCGAAGACATCTGGATGCGTGTGACACGACAGTCCGATTCAGATGCCCAAACAGACACATCTCGTGTTCTTACGCGCTGTCTAATGTGTTTGACAGCTGTCTACCTTGACGTTGATGTTACTACGGACCCGACATCTTGTATGGGTATGTACATGGTTAGACCAGTACTTTTGCCTATGCCTTGATACTTGCGGTAATCCCCATTAGAAGCGCTGCACGTATTTTCATATATTATCTAGGAGATCAAGAGGTGCTAGCTGGCTATGGATGAAGACGAGTTGATTGGGTCCGGGTGATAAAGGCCCCCAACCCGCATATTAATTGCTGAAAATATACTAGCCTACTTCCCAAACTGGTCCGATCTACGTTTAAATGCATTTATTAGGTCACACAGCCGGCGGCCCTTGCGCTAGGAACATATATTGTCGTTCAATACAGATGGATCAAAACCCCGCCCCTTTAACCCACTAACCGAAGAAAAGGCAGATAAAGAATGTAAGCGATCGATCGCTGAGTTCTGTGTTCAAGTAGACTGGCACAGGTCAGCCTGTCAAGCGTTAATAAAAAGACCAATCCCATACTTGGTGATGCTTGCACAATTCATGTTTCCATGAGCTTTTAACTTTATACAGTGATGATACGCTTTGGTGAGCCATTGACATGATGTGCGGGAATCAGTGAAGGTTAGATAAAATACGTATGAATTCCTAACAAGAACGCTGTGAGTCCGTGGATAAAACCCTTTAAGAGGCACGGCATCTTCAAAACATCCTTGTGGAAGTTGTCAGCCTAAACTAACCAATGGCTGAGGAAGACGGGCCCAATCCGAGAATAACGAAATGATCACACTCTGAACGAGTCTAAAAACTTCCCGATATCTGTACGCCCATTGCAGTTATCCTTAAGTAGTATGAGGATTCGATCTAGTATTGTGAGCCAAGAACGCGGATGGCACAAGGATTGTTCATTCAGAAAATCAACACCGAGGGTGTGCTTCAACACACACAACAATAATCCCGGAACGCCACGGCTGCCAGTACCAAGTTCATATACGCAAAACACCATTTCTTGCTGGGGGTGCACTCTAATGTTCCTTTTTGTATTCCCCTGATTGTTGCAATACCTAAATACGCGCCTCCACCCGACTACTGACGAGTAGTATAGTGTGATCGCTCATCTTCACTACATTAAGTGTCCCATGAGTGAACTGTTACTGACGGCGAAGCACAGGAAAGCGATAACAGAGCGAGGAGTCAGGGGTTTCACGTAGCGAGATCATGCGGGGCTGACAGACGCGTCCGGACTCGCTGTATCATCGTGATGGAAGACTGTGCTTTGGACAGATGGCTCGGTATTTGTGATGTAGTCCACCCACTTGCACCGGATTGGGACCGCGATTCGATGAGCTGGTCACATATGCGACATTGAGTTTAGGATAGGCTAACCATGTCGCTCTGGCCGAACTTTAACAGTACTCTCAGCGATCGCTCAGTAGTATTCTTTTTCCGCGTACTGGCTGTGAACATGAATTATATGCGCCATCACACTACGCACACTGCTTATTGTAAGGCCGTTAAAATCGTTGTCGGCATCCTATCATCTCAATCGTGAGACATTCGACAGTCAACACCACTGCACAATGTGTATACAAGCACACATTGGCGTTCCGGTCACAAAGATTAAACGAACCACACACGGACGAGCCGCTGGACCCTCAAACCAACCAAGTCCCTCTCAAAAACCGTGCGGAATCCAAGAGAAATATTCATCCGCTCGTTTCATCAAAACTCTCACGAGATCAATGACATTTTATTTTCATGATATTTCAGAGAAAACGTTGAGAATGAATGTATGACACCCTACAGCCCGTCCGTAATATGGCCCTCTAATCTCGTTTGCCTTACAGCTCGTCCGTTGCCCAGTCCTGTGCCAGTCTGCCTATTGCGAGGATACCACGCTGTGTTGCTTCTATTGTGAATTTCGCTCGAAACCGTTACTACCACAACCAGAACAATGATCTCCACAATGAACTCATTCGGTGTACCTGAACCATCGCATGTGTCAACTTATATTCAATTTATAAAAATCTTCCAACCGTTACTACTTAAATTCAATTTTTCGGGAAATCCGTTAGCGGCAAAGTGGTACACTAAACACGCTAGAATGTGTGCAACTCAAGCGATCATGTAAAGAGCCAGACAGGGTGGAAAATACTACACTTCAATGTAGAATACCGCATACATGTACTCGTTCAACTACGGAACGTATTTACGAGTATCACCGTTTCGGCTGCTGTTGTCTTTAATTGTAATACACGAAATATGTTGTGCTACCACAAATGACAGTTGGTCAATATGTCAATTGTAATCACTCTCTTCGGAAACAGCTCGACAGTAAAGTTGCGAATCGATGAGATGCCACTAATCGGCTAGATGAAATCACAAATAATCGCTGAGGTAAGGTCAGAAATAACTCACACCTCTAACACTACCACGAAGACACAACCCGCATCCTTATCACTTAAGCGATTCACTGCTCTCTAAAGAGGACACATCAGGTAATGCAACAACACAACCGTCGCCAGAGTACTTTAAGTAGTTCGGTTTAACTCCACTACGATCCGACTTTAAACTTGGAGAGGGGCAGCCCGAATAGGATACAGAAAAACATGAAACAGACTTAGTAGCAAAAGGTCCTGAAGGCAGCTGCATCTGCACCTGATAATCAGTCTCACGAGTGGCATTTCAACAGGGTGTGGGTGTTGGTTCAGAATGTTCAAACAGTGTCCGAACTTGCTGATCGACCAGACCATATTGTGCATGCAAACCGGCTGACAGGAGCTAGCGCATTCGAAATGCTCATTCTCAGGTTAAGTCAAAGACTTGAAAAAGCCTAAAGCTTTCTACTTTCATCACGATCGGGAACGAGCATCAAGTACCTTATTGTACTGCTTATAAAAAGGACTGAAGACAGCAGAGGGCAAAGATGCCGTCGCACTTAAAGCGATGATGGGAGCGTCCAGCGTGGAAGGTAGGAGGGCGATTAAAGGATCACTCAACATTCGGTGGGTATGGTTGTTTAGTCAATTAATGAGACCAGTTGGAGTTTGCGAGGTAACCGCAGCGGGACATACAACCAGTGACTGCACACCTCAGCGATACACATCAATGCTACTGATTGCGCCTGGTGGCTAAGATCACGTTTGGATTTACATATATTGATTAATCGGGAATTTGGTCAGTTTCACGTTGAATATCATATTTGATCGCTGCTTTCACATTCCCGTAGAATATCTAGTCGATCGAAAAGAAGCACCCGATTTGAGTTTCTTATTTGTTATAGCTTGTCACGAACGAGATTCGAACTCCGGCAACGCTTATGAGAGTACCATGTTGTCCATTGCACTCTTGATCTCACATTAGGCACGGTCGAATTATCATACCTGAACGCTCAACCACCTTTGCTTCTGATATACGATTAGGTTGTTCGAGCGATGTTCAACTTAATATCATACGTAATTTAGGGCTAGATAATAAACTGTTCTAGATTTAAATCTGCAGATATGTGACCCGATGATCAGTTGCTGCCAGTGTAGGCATATCTCTCATTCTCTATTCAAGGCGGTAGGTTAGCCGACTCCCAGTCTTCTTCATTTTGGATAACTCGTATCAATCACAAACAAAATAAAGCTGTGATTGCAGATGAAATCACTATGATAAACGTAGAATGAGAGGTTACGGCGGTTGGTTCGACTACATTTTAAATCCCCAACTTCAGCTATTACGTCGGATATGTAAACAAACAAATATCAGGAAAACGCATTGTGGTTGGCTTAACACTGTCTTAAAATTCACACAAAAATACACAGAGGGGAGATTAAAATATAAAGGATAACCCAAAACCGTCCGAAAATTTGTGATGCAGTGCCAGAAGTAATAAAATCGCCTCAAACTACAGAGGGCTTCGGTTGACGTTCCAAAAATTACAGTCGCAGAGGTTGTGTCAGAAGGTTCTCAAAAAATAGTTGATGATGTGAAAGCAGATAATCTGGACAAGTTTCACCGTCACTATCCTGCCAGTGGACCGTAATGAAAAAAAGGATAGCAGGAGCTCAAACGTCCACAGAACATGAAAAACACAGCAGACAAGCGCTTCAAACGAAAACCCTTCCAACAGGAAGGTCATAGATTCAGTCACGATGACAATGCAAACTCACTTCAACAACAAAAAGAGGACTAAGATCAGAAACTCCTGTTCTAACAACAGGCATAACAAACGTGACTTCATGTTGTGTATCGATAGTCTGTGAGGAGGAAACCAGTGATTACGAGAATTAGGTGATCCATAAAAAAAAGTCGTTTGTAATAAAGCACGCGCACGAAAAATGAGACAACGCAACCTAGTACGAGATGACCGACGAACCAGTCACGTAAACAAAGTGAACGGCAGTAAGCCTGTGAAAAGCAAAACGTGAAACAAGAGCAACAGGGAAATTTCATAATAGGTAGGTAGTTTTCAGTGATTAGTTATGTCGCATGTAAATGGAATGCCACAAAAAAAATTTACAAAACCCTGAGAGGGCAACCAATAACAGATGGAAAGAAGAAGCTCGTAAAGAGAATTGATGGTCAAGATCATAATAGGCCGATCCAGAGAAGACAAACACAAAAGATGGCACGAAAGTGAGCACATAGGTCGATATAGACGATGCCTCTCTATCTCAGCAGTTCATGTTCGTCGTGGTTTCGGATCTAAACAACGATAAATCAAGTAAGAGAAGGTAAAAGTCTGGCTAAATGCACTTGAATAGACAGACGAGAAACGTCCTGAGCCGACAGAAGCTCTGGAAGAGGTTGGTAGCCACTGTACACTCGCCCTCAACCGAACCGCTCAACAAAGAACAGGCGGTACGCAGTCTGAAGGCATCAGGAGAATCCCAAAAAAATGGAAAACACGCTTCATGAGTGCAAAAGAAAATGGAACCATCGGAAGGAGGAAAAGAAATGCATCAAGGCACCGATTTCGAGAGGAAAATGTATGAGCAATAAGCAAATCAGTGAAGACAGATAAGACAGCTGCTTCTACTTGACACTGGAGAAAGCGGGATGAAACAGAGATTACAACGAGAATGACAATGTTAGTTGCACAGTGTAAATCGTATTGCTGCTGCTGCCGATGTCGCAACAACCATCATAATTGCAACAGGATCAAACTTGATGAGGGCGCAAAGTGAAACAGGAAAGAGAGCGAAAACAATGATGTGGCTCTGGATTGTACAGAGTTGGATGTGGAGTATCTACGATTTGAATACAAATGAGCTACCACAAATTGTAAACGGGCAAAGGCCAAGAAAACAGAACCAGCCAGATGAGCTATATATGAGACTGAAAAAGAGAGACTTTACAGATTGCCCAACATAGTAAACTCGTTGTCACTACTGTTACTGTTGTTGTGGATAGACATAGGGTGAAAAATCACTGGCAGACCTTTGAACCTGTTGAGGTTGCTGTTGCTGCTGTTGTTGCGGTGATGCCTGTTGTTGGTGTTGCATGTACTGTTGTTGCTGTTGTTGATGCACGGCTGCCGCCGGTCCGAACGCTGCAGCAGCGGCCGCTAATTGACGCTGATGCTGGGCCTGTAACTGTTCCGCTGCCGCGTTCGTCCATGCACGGGGATTGCAGACTTGTTGTTGGGATGCTTGTTGTTGTGCCTGCTGTTGGGACTGTTGCTGTTGTTGTTGTTGCTGCTGTTGCTGTAGTTGTTGCAACTGAGACATATTCTGATGTTGTGCCTGACCCGGAGGAAAAGTCTGCATCATGCCTGAAAGCACAGTGAATTATGCGTTCAAAATTAATAGGGTAGTAGTAAATCCGTAAAGCTCCCCATACATGAAGTTAATTATGTGAGGAATGGCCTGGAAAACTAGTTCAAGAAAATGTGATCTCCACAATCGCGTCAATATATATATATATATATATATATATATATATATATGCTGTTGAACAAAAAATGGACCAAGTAGTTTGCATCGCTCGGTCCGCACGGATTTGACAGGTACACTTTAGATAAACTACACTGTTCTCATCTGGATCCGCTGTAACCTTCCAGTTGAGCATTGAATAACCACTAATTCAAAGTGAATATCGGAAAACAGCATTCGTATGATGCCTTGTTAACAGCGAGCGCTCATTCAACCACCGTTTCTTGCACGTCCCTCCATGGAACTTACAGTAGTTCACTCGCCAACGGAAGTTCAAGCAGTTGTGTTTGGACTGAATGTTCCTGTAGTTTTTACCTCCAAAAACTAACAGTGTGATCAAGGAAGATTAACCCACTATTTCCAGTTTATAAGATGACAATATGTGCATAAATTGCACCACATCACCACTAATATGTACTATATATATATATATATATATATATATATATATATATATATATATATAAACATGTTTTTTGTCGATCCATCTTCCACTGTTCTATCCAATCTAACTCCCAGGCATCTCCCGATCCTTCTTTTTAGTATTCCATAAATCCTACAGCCCCAGTAAAACAGTCCAGGTGAGTCCTGTCTCCTATCACATAGCTTCCGGCTTCCGCCGTCCCCTATTTGGGCCTAGAATGCAATTTAATACGCGTGCTTTCAATGTTCGCACTCCAAAACAGATAGACCGTCAGGCTGCTCTCACTCGAACATGGGGAGCTGGCGTCTACTGCACTTCGGAGACTATAAACCTGGAGGGGAATCAACGTGTCGAACAGACAGGCAGGCGAAACACTTATGTACAACAAATCAAAAAGGTTAGGACGACAGATGGAATACGTTGGGGGCCAAATTAGCCAGTCTCCCGCTCCTACTGTGTCACCGTAAAAAACTTGCTCATTAGAGTTAGAACCACTCTTCAAAACTGAAGTCCGTGGTTGTACTTCAGTTCTCAAACCAGTGGGGCTGCTGGCCCGAATGGCTTCACACTGGCTCCTTTTAAATAAGGCAGGGAGGTAGTGGGAAGGGCCCTGACTCAGTTGTTTCAATTTGTGTTCGACAGGGAATGTTCTTCCTGCTGAAGTCACTCGAAAATGGTTCCAATATTCAAGAAAGGAGTTAGAGATGTTTACAAAAAAAACCCACAGAGATTAGCTTCATACCGGTTACAGCTAGGGTCCTTATATCCATTATACATCTTAGACTTCCTGTAGCTCAACAGGCGGACCCGAGAAGCAGGATTTCGTCTTGGACGAGGATGTATTGATAAAATTTTCACTCTTCACCAAATTCGGGAGCATCACACGTACCAGCGGTCAAAATTGCCGCTTTTTCCGGCAAAGAGGTGCGTTCTACTCAGTGGTTAGATCCACACTTTGAGTAACGTAAGTGTAAGGGCGTATCGAACAAGTATGTGAACATACGTCGAAGCTTTATCTCCACAAGTTAGCTCAAGCCAGTCTACGGCGAACTATAGCACCCAATGGTGGAGTACAGAATTAGCGTTTCAGCCCCAAAGTGTAGGTGACCTTTGCAAGACTGTTTTAATAATGTAGGCCTAATGTTACATGGTAAGGTCATGAGAGTTGAGCGGCTTGTGTGCAAGAATTTGCCTCAGTAGCAGCGGTGTGCGGAATGAAATAGATCGTATCTCCAAGGTCAGGGCATATCCTTTAATGTAGAGCACCTATGGCAACAGAAAAGCATCTCTGAAGCTTGAAGGGTCGCATATCTAAAGCGACTGTGCTACTTGACGGT
This sequence comes from Paragonimus kellicotti, assembly GCA_014220965.1. Taxonomy (NCBI): domain Eukaryota; kingdom Metazoa; phylum Platyhelminthes; class Trematoda; order Plagiorchiida; family Troglotrematidae; genus Paragonimus; species Paragonimus kellicotti. The sequence goes on from LOND01000289.1 coordinate 21,687, forward strand.
TGTGAAACCTTTCCGCTTGGAGTGGAGGATATAAGCCACCTTCAGACATTCAATTGTTGATGTCAACATTAGACCGTTCGCATCGCACGGCATTAACAGGTAAGTGCCGAAGTGGGTACCTTGTAGTGAGCGTCAAACAAGTTTCGTTACCGAACATTTAAGTCCGAACAGACGAGAGTGGATAGGCCATGTGCCCGGCTGCTGTTTTTATGGATGGAGGTCCAGCCTTAGCCAAGGGACTGATTGCTCTGCTCTAGAAATTCCAGGTCAGTGAAGTCGTTTCAAATAATTGGGGTTTGGCTGACATCGTTCCCATTTAGAGAAAGGGTCCAAATACTGTACCCAGAGACTAACCAGATTCCTGCTACGTCGAAGCTGTTTGCAGACACTGTGCTTCGTAGCACGAGTGAAACGTGTGAACAGCACATCCGAGAGGAATAAGCCGGGTTCTGCCCTATCCATTGTTGCATTTCTCACATCTTCACACTCCGTCAGATGCTTGAACTCCGCTATTCTCATAGAAGGCGAACAGTTGTCACCTTCTTAGACACCAAAGGGACCTGTGATTCAGTCGAAACAGCCGCACTCCGAGACTGTCTATCGTGAACGGTTGTTCGAAAAGAACATGGATATCCTGTCAGATCGCCGGCAGGGTTAGGGCTTATGGCAGCGTATCGTCGACCTTCAGCTCCTCAAGTGGGGTGCAACAAGGTTTTCCGGCCTCCTCGTTCCTATTCAACTTTGCCGTAGAGAATATCCCAGAGCTCACATCGACAAACTGCGAATATGATGGTGTGCAAATGCTTCCAGGCATTCGACCCCAAGATATAGTGTGCAGACAACATTATCCTAATCTGTGAGGGTTCATATGGAACCCAGAACAGCTTAGACAGACTAGAGGCTTCAATTCATCAGTTTGGTATCGGCCTTGCGGTCTCTAAGTGAAACGCGCTGCTGCAAAATCGGCAGGGTTCTGCGCCTGATTTCGCTCTTTGTGATGTCTTCAGAGACAGTTGAGAAGTTTACGTTCCTTGGGAGCTACAGCGGCGCTGGTGGAATATCTGATAAGATCACAAATCGCACAGGTAAGGCTCGGATGACGCTTACCAGCTAACATCTGTGGCGCCCGCATGATGCCGGTCTTTTGTGAAAGTTAGAGCCCACAAGGCCATTGCAAGAGCGGTCTTATAGCACCGTTGTGAAGCCCGCCTCAGTGGTACGGAGGATTTCCACAGGGTGTCTGTTTTCGATCACCGGTGTTTCCGAAACAGCAGTAACGTGACGGAAACATCTTGCAAACAATGACGAAGTCCGCCGACGCGTCATCGGGACGAACGGACTCAGTCGACCATTAAGCACGACGATATCCTCTCAGAGACTTCGTTGCCTTGGCCACATCTTTCACACGCCAACCCACTACCTGCCACGCCATCTGTTTTTAGCGAGTAGTAGAATAAACTGGAAGTGGCAATCTGGTGGTCAGCGTACGGCTTGGGTCCGCGTGGGTCAGTGACGTGGAATATCCTAGAAGAAAACGTTACTAAGGTTGAAAATTAATAGAAGTCTAAGCAAAGAACTAGAAATGGTATGGATGCAGGTACGCCATTGACTGCGACACACCGCCATCTCGGATAGCGTCTCTAACCAGCGGTTTGAGTGATCACGAGGACCCCATCCAGGCAGGCGACACCTACCCACTTTACTCAGTGGAGCAGTCAGGGTTTCATATTTCGTGACCACGTTGTCGCTTGACCACCACGTGGTTTCACCCAACTGTTGGTGGTCTCAGTATATAATGCCCGGTACGGTAAACGCTCAGCTGGCATACGGAGTACGTGACCTAACCATCGCAGGCTGTGCAACGTGAGTAGTTGACCAATTGATCGCGCATCCCGAGCGTTCCGGAATACGCGCCGGCGAACTGCCGCATTGCTCACGCGATCAGTCCACTTAATGTGGGCTAAGACAACGATGGTCAAATACAGCAAGCTTGTTGATATCTTCCTTGCGAACAGGCCACGTCTCCGAACCATAGAGCAAAACAGAACGCACAAGCATTATATACTCTTCCTTTCAGCGACAATCGAACGTCTTTTCGACGCCACAGATGACGCAGGTTGGCAAAGGCAACTCGTGCCTTTGCTATCCTCGTTGATATCTCATCAGCAATATTACAAGCTGACGAGATAGTGCTACCCAAGTAGGTGAAACTGTCCACAGTCTCAAGCGGATTACCTGCAATAAAGAAAGTAGGAGTGGAAATGCCCCAGTCTTGAAGTAACACTTTGCACTTTGAAGGTGCGAAGCGCATTCCATACAAACCAGCCCGGTCATTCACCTTGTTCAGCATGGTCTGCATGTCTTCGGCAGAGGGCTAAGTAAGACAATGTCGTCCGCATACTCCAGATCGGTCAACCGAGCGCCAGGAAGAAGCTCAACACCAAGTTCACTGGACTCCTTAAGCGCACCCTCCAAAATGTCGTCCATGACAAAATTGAACAGGAAAGAGGAAATCGGACACCTCTTCGACGACACACTAGAAGTGATGAACGCCCGAGACAGCTGTCCATAAACCCTCACCCTGCTTGCAGAGTGAGCATACAGTGATCTCAACAGATTCACGTATTTCCCTGATACTCCCTTGCGAAGAAGACAGTTCCAGAGAACGTTACGAGCAACTGAATCGAAAGCAGCCTTCAGGTCCAAAAAGACCAAGACCGTCGGCTGCCTATAAGAGTGCCGATGTTCCAAGATCCGTCGCAAGGTAAAAATGTGATCAACGCACCCTCGACCGGATCGGAATCCTGCCTGTTCTTCACGTATCTGGCTTAGTGATCTCAACTACTACTTTTGGTAACTGTACTTCGACCTTCCGATTCGAGAATGTTTGTAAGTCGCTATGCCCCATATAAACACACTGTGATTTCCTCCCTGACGTACACGTTATCGGAGTGGGAAAAGGTCGCATTTTGCACCCGTCTTTTTGGTGTTTTGTCTTAGAAAGCAATTAACGGGGACAGTCGCGTTATTCTTCGGGACCAAGATTTTCCGTGTTAATTATTACGAGGAGGAGAATCCGATTTCTATCAAGCGCATTACTATACCGTGGACGAACCAGCATATTCTCTCGACGGTTTACAATATATACTTCTGTGGGGAAAAACTTGCTTGATGAGTTGAGGTCGTTTCATATTAGCTATATGGTATAGTCCATCCCAAGGATCACTCCCCCGGACAGACTACCTTCGTCCTATCCCAAGGAGCTTTGTAGGTGTTCTCCAAACTGGACACATAGCCGACACATTTCCGAGAATCAACCTCATGTTCATATCCACATTAATAACCGCGCAGACACGTTATATTGGATACCTCAACGCGGTTCGATGTTTTACGATCTTCTACTTTACATTATGAACGGTAACGTGACCTAGATAAACAGCGATATTCAGCCTTTGTGCACCCGATACGACTG
>LOND01000289.1:42673-80723 GCA_014220965.1 Paragonimus kellicotti
CACTTACAGCTCGGTTGTTTGTTTGCAAGGTTTAGGCGCCATGATGTTGTATGTTTGAATATAGACGTAGCTATTTTTAGTGGTTAGGTCCCCTTCCCCTCCCTTTTTTTTTCTTCTCTACCTTTATGGGATTTTTCTTTCCTTCGTGGTTGTGTGGCAGTTAAGCATCAGTGTGAACCACTGATGTATTGCTGTCTATGATGATGATGATGATGATGATGATGATGATGATGTACTTAGTAACTTGATGGCCTATTAATGCCTGTCACTGGGTAAATTTTAAACATACTGGCATAAACTTGTATTAAGACAACCAGTTGAGGGTGCAAACTAACTTGCCGGGTGAAATAACAATCCAGTTAACGTCAGTTGGTAACCAGTTGGATAAAAGCGAAATCACAAAAATAACTGTTTACTGTTCTGGAAACAGGATGACTTTATGTCCCATAACCGCAGTCAAATGTCATTGTGACTGCGAGTGAGACAGGGCTGTGGAGAACCCAAGGCCGGAAGAGTTGTAAGGTCTGAATGATCGTTTCTATCATTTAGCAAAATCCGTATGCCTACCGCCTTGACTTGATTGTCCAGAACTTTGTAAGCTTGTTAGAACGCGTAAATAAGACTTAAATATGGCTTTGGTAACCATACATGAGAGACTAACATGGTAGAATTTAACGTTTCGAGAAACATCCGAATGCCTCAAGTACAAACCTCGACATCACACGGCACATACCGTACTTCAAAATTAATCGCGTGAGGACGTGACTACGTGGGCCGCATGAGTCGTCGATTCAGTGGGCGGCTGTAGATATACTTTATATCAAGTGCCAGGCTATCCATACATTTTAGGTGGACAACTTAAGACAAAACTAACGAACTTTCGTGACTCTGATTGATCGCAGTGGAATGACGGTAATTGGCCCCATCGTGAAATTTAGGATGCCTCGAATCCCCGGCAAATCTCTTAGGAGATAGGAAAGTATTTCGAGTTTTTCGAATTACTCCAGTTATCTCTGAGAAAAATAGATCCAGTGACCTAGGCGGTCATGCAACCGGTTCATTTGGAAACGTGAGGTCCAGTAATACAGTATTCAAAAATGTCCAATCCCTCGCCAGGTTTGCATTGAAAAGTGGTATGTCACCAAAGTTTCAGTAGTTTAACAGAAGAGTTATGAAGTGGTTTCGATATGAACGAACGCTTCATTGTAGAATATCATTTTGTGAAAGTCGATGACAGTGATACACCAAGAACGACACGAAAGACATTTGTCATCGGCAAACAATAAGTTGTTTTCAGGGACGCCACTAATAATATCCGGAAGCAAATGCTTTCCAGAAACAGTTTACAGAAAATGTGAAAGTGCATCGTTCAGAGACTGTGGGTCCGTTTCATCGTGGTCTAAGTGCTCTCACCATTGTCATTTTCAGCTTTGTGCCGTACCCCTGAGTAATATCGTTCGGGTTACCGTTGGTCCTGACGATAGTCTCCGAAGAAGCAATAATTAAATAAAAACGTATGGAGAAGAAAAGAAAAGAAGGAAAAAAAACAATCCAGCTCTCACCATACCAGTAGGAGTTGTCTTCTTGTTTTGAGGGCGGGCCCACCGTCAGGTTTATTATCAGTAAGGCATCTTGCTTCTTGTTACCAGACAGTGGCCTCAATAACTGCATTCGTAGTCAATGGATAGCGATCAGAGTGCCTCATCTAGTCTCCAAAACTCTCCCCGGGTTACCGGTTTAAAACAGTGCGACCGAGTTCGGAAACGATATTTCGGCACTGAAAAATATCACACACGACAAATAATGTATGCGATAACCTAAAAGCAGTACGCCAAGATTCAGTGACGACGGGGAAACGTGTGGGTGTCATTGGTGTGTTACCTTACAGCAGGTGCAGCTTGTCTGTGCTGATCGGTACCGTTCAGACAACCTATCCTGTTCTGAAAGGACGACGTCCACCGGCTCAGCGCAAAGCGGTCAAGTGTACAGTCACCGCTGAAGGAAACAACGATCTTAACTGCCTTGTTCTCCATATAGCTGGTGTCGCGGGACACAAACCACACATTCACTTAATCAACTAAGCCTACCACACTGGGCTGACGGGTTCACGGGGTCAATAGAAAATAACGTCCACTAGCTACGATAACTGATTACCAGTCTTCAATTCGAATGCTATCGTTCGGATATTAGAACAAAAGGGACAATAATTTGATGCCTTGAATCTTCAAAAGGACTCCACTCGAAGCAGCCAGAGACAGTTGACCATAAACCCTCACCCTGCTTGCAGAGTGAGCATACAGTGATCTCAACAGATTCACGTATTTCCCTGGTACTCCCTTGCGAAGAAGACAGTTCCAGAGAACGTTACGAGCAGCCTTCAGGTCCAAAAAGACCACGACCGTCGGCTGCCTATAAGAGTGCCGATGTTCCAAGATCCGTCGCAAGGTAAAAATGTGATCAACGCACCCTCGACCGGATCGGAATCCTGCCTGTTCTTCACGTATCTGACTTTCTCTGGGCTTAGTGAGCCGACGTAAAATGAGACCAGTGAGTAACTTGGAAGCAACAGATACTAGACTGATGCCTCTGTGGTTGTCACATAGACTTCGGGCCCCCTTTTTGAAAACGGGAATTACTGTTGATAAGCACCAATCACGAGGTACCTCTTCAGTTTCTTAAACGGTCCGAAGAGATCTTGTCAGTTCTGATATCCTCTCCTCACCACCCTTGGAAAGAGGAGAGAGGAGGTCTGGTCCACACTTTAATACCTAAAGCCCCAGAGTCACTTTTGCTTCCAACGTAGGGCCGTCTGATCATTCGGGTCTCGTCGTCTACATGGTCTAGTTGAGGTTAGCTGAACTGCTTAAATAAATCCACATACAGTACTGTGAGAATACATCTGCTCCTGGAAATAAAACTGAAGGCGCGATGCAACAACTAACCGTAGGAGCCACAGATGGCCGTATTTGAGGAGTGCTTTCGGAGGAAAAGGCTTCCAGGATGAACCTGGAACTAGTTTAAGTATGCTAGAACGAGAACGAAAAGTAAGAGGTCGGCCAGCATATCGTATCGATCGAAACTTTAAAAATTACAAAAGAGGTGCCCTCCTGGCACTGCCGGCAGGATCACCAATGTTTTTCCTATTGTTGCGAAAGGGTAACAAAAAGCTTTTTTAGTACCTGTTCTACTCGCCTAGTGAAATGTAGGTTGTTGCTGACACCGCTCATGTACTTCACGTTGCGCGTGATTCTGTCTGTGTTACTACAGATAGCACAACCGATATCTCAGTGATTTACGAGCTCCGCAGTGATTTTTGCGTTAGGAATTTCTACTTTTGTTTCCAAACACCATCTACCACCTGATGCGCATAGTGTTGCTTCAGATGAAGGGGGATTACGACTGCCCTCCATCCATAGAATCAGACACTAACTCACCGATAACGACCGTTCACTTACCCTTTCCACTAGCAACACCTTCCACGTTCCATTCTGCGACAGTCGTGACACAAACATCGTAATCAAGGTAAGCACTGTTCGTGAAATTAGTATTGTTACCCTATCACTGCAATCTGCTAGTCTCTTTCGCCAATGACAACCGCAGGCACTTCACTTGGAGGAAATACAGTGGTCGCCTTGGAAATTATTCCGTCCTTCTAGCGAATGTCGGTAAAATCGTTATGTGAAATCACCCGTTGTGTCGAATGGTCGCATTTCATGCGGGAAACATTAAACGCGCAGAAAAAGAAACCAATTGTTATTACTTAATTAAGTCTTATTCCCTTGGAGCAGCAGGAGGCTGTGTCGAATAAAAAATTAACGAAAAAGTCGAGTGAAACAGTTAACAGGTCATTCGGTAGAGACTGCTGTTCAGAAACTTCCAGCCTCCCAGCGACAAGCTACCTGATAAGCGCATACAGCCTACTAACCGTACAGAACAAAAGGATTTTTCAGTGTTGTTACTTCTTTTGATAATGACTCGCATTATATCCGTTACACTTTTGCTTGGAACCGACTAACGGGCGAATGCTCGTCAACCCCACACGGCTCAAGACTCAGTGACGTCGAAAAAGTAGAGAAACATGAAGTTGGCCTACCCGCAATAGGTCAACCGCCCGCGTTGATCCACGAGTGAACGCAAGTCTACTACAGATCGATATCATGCTGACTAAACAAACTTACACCGCGGAATCAGAGATAACCCCGTTCAAGTATGTGACACTATACTGCAGTAACCTGCTCGTCTATACTTACTCCGTTTCACATTGTCTTATTCTCATACACGACTCGTCGCCTACTGGCATGGTCTGAGATCACACGTGCGTCCGTCACTTTACAATAAAGTGTACTACTTAACTACCTTGCTGTCGATACAGCAGCCACTAAGTTACTCAAAATAAGATTGAAACGATCAAATCAGCAGGATTGGAACTGGGACGCGAATAAGATTACGTGCGTCTTACGCTTACGAAGTATAGTACACCCTTCATCAGCTATTTGTTACAGTCCACAACCGAATGTCTCGATTCGGCTGGTGCATCTCATAGCAATGTGATTTTTAAGTGCTCGCTTCCGTGTGAATTCTTCTCATCCCACTTCCTAACCCACCTTCTGCAAACCGAGAGGAAACACAACGAGCTAGCCACGCATCCGTGAATATGCGGCCGGAAGTGTACAGAACGAGAACAGAAATTGCAGACCTAAGCAAAGCAGATTCATAACTCACCTGAAGTTGCTGTCGTTGTAGCTGTTGCATTTGGGCCAGGGCTGCAGCATTAGCTGCTTGATACTGAGCTTGTTGATTTTGCAAGGCCTGAAAATGAGCGGCTTGAGCATATTGCTGTTGCTGTTGAGAGTGAGCAGGCTGGGCTTGATACTGTCCATTATATTGCATAAGCAATTGTTGCTGTTGCTGAGGACTAGCATTGAAAGGTACCATAGTGGGCAGCTGGGTGTGTAACTTCTGCTGAAACTGAGCACTCGCCCCAAGTAACGGCATTCGGTTAATGCCATTTGCAGCCATGTCGGGTCGCATTTGATTTAAATTACCTATTACCATGGAATTACGCGGACGAGCGGGTGGAGGGGGTGCTTTGCGTGTAAGTTTTGGAAGGGTTCTTTCCTCGGGAGGCTTATCCGCATAGTCAATGGCTTCAGAAACGACGAATTCAATGACATCATCTAGGTGCGATAAGGCTTCTTCACCACTTTGAAAATGAGATTCAGAATGTGCTACTGAGTCGAAAAAAAACAAACAAGAAAACGCATATATACATGAATAAATAAATAAATATATATATATAAGATTGGTTTCGAAACGGTAGTTCGTTAGCATTGTGAAATGAAACTACTGTATAATTGTGCATGACTAAAATTGAAAGCACTTGACCAGCACACAGAAAAAATCTGGAAAATGATCCACGATAAAACAGCTGATGGATGGTTTTGTTGTGGTTAAACTTGGATATGAGGAACCGTTAATTTGGAGACTGCAGTTTAGTGCCCCCAAACGAAGAGTTTGCACTGTGAAATTTGGCATTAGGCACAGAGCGATGGAATGTTAACGAACACGGTGAATTTCGGGGACGTCACGTTTCTACACTACTAAAACATGATGCCATGCAGTGTACGTGTTTGTTCAACACTTTCGTAAATAGCCAACCCAAATGTTTGAAAAAAATCGTTGACTGACTTCAAGGTGAAGCTCCTCGACTTCAATTCGTCTGCAGGACGAAGGAAAGGTTCCCTTTTATCTGTAAGTATGAGCTCCACAAGAAGAAATCTGGGTAAGAGATGTCCATATCATTTGCTGATATATTTCAGCTCACCACTTTGTTTCTACATTAAACATGTCATACAGAGTGAAATCTATCCTAATCAGAATAGGTCTAAACTACCTCATGTTACGACATCCGGAGCTCAGTAATTCAAGGCTCATCTCGGTGGGGGTCAGCACGGTTGTCATGCAACGCTCGACGTACAAACCAGGAAAAGTCACCGCAGATTGTTTGCAACAAGATTAGTGGAAGGTCAGGTGAGATCTGGGCGCCCTTCCATATTCTCAAAGAGGGCCGATTAGCCCTTTGCAGATTTGTTTAAGGCCAATTAAAATGATTCAAAATAGACTCAGAGAATCTGGTCAGATATTGCACTGCGGAACAAATTTCACTCCACTCATGGAGACCATACCATGTTGAGTTGTGAAGTAGCGATGCTATGACAAGGATGCATGTTTACTTCAGAAAGTCCTATAGGATCACGAGTATGTTTACTGTGATGAAAGATTTCTTGGAGGATAAAACCAAAAGATGATATGAAACTTTCAGTAACAGTGAAGCACCTGTTGATAAATGTGCCATTATGTCATACCCGGACGACTTCAAAAATTCATCAATCTGAAGAGCATGACAAATTTTGACTCTTTTTACTCAGTGTCATAAAACTCTATTTATTTTACACCTTACATCGTATCATTCATGCGAACACAAACAGAGACGCTATGGCGAAAAAATGGAGCAGAAATTTTCAACCGCTCTGTATATACACAAGGTACCGGATGCTCTAATCCGATTACGCTTTTACACAATATTTTAAATTTATTTCTTTCATTTATTCAAAAAGCTGACTGTACGTGTGTAACACCTCGGTCGCCCTTCCCTAGGAAAGCTTGCCTACAAGAATCGACGTAACTAACCAGATTTCAATACGTCCATAAAAGTAACCAGACACAATTTGCGACCACGTTACACATCATCATCATCATCATATCAGCCATGAGCCTGACCAAAAGGTACTGTGGCTCGGGCTGCCGCTCACCTCAACAGTGACGTGGAATATCCTAGAAGAAAACGTTACTAAGAAGGTTGAAAATTAATAGAAGTCTGTATAGCTCAAATCCAGTACTCTTACGAATTTCAGTTGAAGCTGGAATGCTTCTCGAGCATGTGCACTCTATGTACTTATTACTTCAACTCCATCGCAGTGTATCTACATGACCTCGTCTACGCAGCAACCGTGCGGCGATAGACAGGGTGATTGATGCACTCCTTAAGAACAGTCGGCCCTCTCAACTAGTTATCTGTTTCCGGAGTCCATTTCCAACATTCCAAAATCTTTCAGTCATTCTGATCCAAGCATGCATTTGAGGTCAATCGTCTGAAAGGTCCCACATCCTAAAAGTTTGAAGTGATTAATCTTAGTCGTGAGTTCAGGTCGGTGGTGGACAGCGACGAGTATGCAATCATGTGGCCAAGTTACATGATTCGACTTTGATGAAATAAGCATGGTTAAATATGGTTACAATCCAAGTGGTAACTTGATTCGGTGTGCATCAACATATCTAAGACAAACTACCAACAGACCTAAACCCGAGTCACACTATTAAGTGAATTATCACCTCCCTTTAGCATTGCAAGTGGTTCCCATTCGAAACTGACCAAACATCTTCCTCAGTCAACTTGGTTGTTGACAGACCTCTGGAAAGCGCCCTGGTAGACTGATGACTGACTGAGACGGTTTCAACCTTGAGTTGTATCCGTGGGTGTTGCCGTTCTGGCTGCCGCTGGTCCTCACAGAAACCCAAAAGGTAATAGAGTAGTAATAAGGTAGAAATACATAGAGAAGAAAAGAAGAACGAAGCGAAAGACAAGAGCGTCATGAAAAGTTAGACTAGTAGATATAGGCTTGTGACTGACTGCGACACACTGCCATGTCCGAGAGCGTTTCTAATCAGCAGCGTCGACTGTCGCAAACTCACCAGCCAGACAAACGGAACTTGCCAACTTCAGTCAAAGAGGCGGACAAGAATTCTGTAACCCGTGACAACGTCATAGCCTGATCGTTCTTCGGTTTTCTCAACCGCCACCAGCCACAATGAACAATACATGGTGCGGCACACGCTGCGTTGTCATACTGAGTACCTGACACAACCGGCGAAAGCCATACATTCTCAGTACCTAGATTATCGGTAGCGAACCTGTCGCACTGCTCGTACTATCAACCCATTTGATACAGACTAACTGACGGAGACAACGATGCTCAAACGTCGAGAGTACACATGCACCTTTCGTTCGAACGAGCCAGATCACTGGTCAGTAGAGCCAAACTGAGCATATGCATACACTGTGAATCCCGCACTTGGTCGATAAATGAGCATATTTGCGATACCACAAGTGACGAAGATTGGTAGATGCACTATATGCTTTCGTTATCCCCATGGACATTTCGTCGAAAAATTCCAACAATATTATAAGTAAGGCAATGATGTCCAAATACTCAATACGTCAGCTTAGTAGGCGACGAAAGCTCCGTCTCCGAAATTCTCAGTCTCTGTTTACCCCCATCACAGTTGAAAAGGAGGGGGATTAAAACCCATGTCAAACGCCGCTTGAAGCGAAGAACGCTCGAGATAGCCATCTATAAATGTACAACTTTAATTTACAGTGGGTAGACAAAGACGCTAACAAATTGACACACTATTGGGACCCCCTGCGATGGAAACAGTATAGGAGCATATTGGCGGCCAAATCAAAAGAAGTCTATAAGTCCGAAAATGTCACAATTATATGCTGATAACAAGAGTATCAATGCTCGAGTTTCTATTGCAAGGTGAAGGCATTATCGACACATTGGAAACCAGACCGGAAATCTGTTTATTCTTTTTCTCTGATTCTCTGTTTCAAAAGTCATTGCATTATCGGACTCGTGAGTAACATGGAAACGATAGGCACAAAGCTAGCACCACTGTGGTTATCACATGACATCCTGACACCCTTCTTGAAGATGGGAATGAGTGCTGATAAGAATCAATCACGAAACACCTCTTTGGTTTCCTATATGGGACGAAAGTGTGCTCAGCTCAGATTACAATCTCACCGACATCTTTGAAAAGAAAAAAGGTTCGTACCAGAAGCTTTATTACATTTCAAATTATTATTATTAGCCTTTAAAGTGGTCAATCGGTCCGTCAAGTAGTCGCAGCAAGCCACAAATTCGTCAACCACTTTTTTTACTAACGCGGTGTCGACGGCAAGTGTAACCAACAACTAAGGAAAATAGCACAGTCATTTCTTGATATAAATGTCCTCTCCATCTTTCTAGTCCCTTATGTCAAGTAAATATCACGGATCTTAAGTTGTGCTCTCGTAAATTTGTGTTTCGGTTCACAGGGGTTTCTGTCGTATTCGGAGTTAGGGAGATCAGTGAACGTTCACTTATAAGTTCTGCTGAATCAGCCGAAATCCACTTCTGTCGTACCTGTGGCGTTACTCTGTAACAGACCTCTTCACAAGAGGTTCGCCGATGAAGTTTCCGTCCAGCGCACCTTTTGATCAACTCACGGTTTTGACCTAGAAAGACAGACTATCAATTCTGTTTAATAAATCTTTTGTACACCCTCATCGCCCAACCCCTTTCGAAATACTTTGCTTGCAAGCACGTGAGCTCTCAGTAAACGATAAAACGAAGCGAGTACGAACAGTAGCATATTCCAAAACGTAAGACAATCGTTAATAGAGTGGCACCAACGACTGCGAACATAATTTACTAGCGTCCATGGTTGCGTTGCACACGGTGGTCTCTACGTGATGCCGTCATTTGCATGGAAATGCGCAACACGATAAACAGAACTTGTGAGATGCACATTACTACAACAGCCGATCTCCACTGTCAGTGCATCACGCCCAGACACCAAACAAACCAGCCATTTGCTTCCCTTCTGGGAGAAGACGACCAAGTTGCGCGTTCGCACCACCAGCAGACAAAACGATGCCCGAATATTTAGTCGGTCTCAAAATACCCAAAAGGGTGCCGTAGAAGGTGTTTCGACAGGACCTGAACTATTGTACGTTGGAGCATACGCAGACTGATCGAAACTAAATATGGTGGCACACAAGCGACCATTCACTGGGAACCAGTCGAGCAGGCTCTCCTGTCGTAAAGCTCAGTGTGATCCCCACTTCAGCCTGATTAGCATTCGGCTCCATCATCATCTGAGACCCTGAAAAAGAACCGCCAATACATGACATTATTTACGGGCGAATTCGAGTGAGTAACAACAAATTATAAAGGCACGGTTTGGAGACAGCACATAGATCGTCGATGTAGTACTCAAAACGATCTAAAAACCTTTAGTGTAGTCCAAATGTATCGACTTTACATATACCCGCTGACCTGGGCAGTTATCAAAAACAAGTATTATTGTTTTATTCAAGCCCAGAGCTTAGCAAGCTTTTCACTACCAAACAAGTCAAACTTGTGGCTCACTACCTCCACGTACGATCCGCCAAGAAAACTGTTGTCTCGTGAATCAAACATTTGAGTTGGAGACTCCACGTGGTGTTACTTAAAGCAACCCCATTCGGGAAGCAACCGTTCGCCTAAAAACGACAGTATTCAAAAATTATTAATTTCCCGTCCTACTTCATCTTCAATTTTCCAGCCCTATCTCTACTTACAGTGAACAAATACCACCCAAGACAAATACGACTGGTAAACAGTGGTGCATTTTAATTTCCGCACTCCCGGATAGATACCAAAGCAAGTTTTCCTGGCGAGCGCCACAAGTCTTTAATTTGAAAGATGCTGCGTCCCCGAAACGCGAATCTAAATTCTAGAGCCACTATTTACTTGAGACCATTTTTAAACGACGATCGATCCCAACTCTCCTTTGTTAAGACCTCAGATGACACTAAAGCCAGCTCTTGCGATCAGGCTAGAATGGGGATTGCGCTGAGTTATAAATCAGAACACTGCTCAATCGATTGGACCTCAATAAAACAGACCGGACATTCAGACACTGTCATATTGGTAGATGATTCAAATGCACATATAGCGGTAGCCCTTCGCAAGAGCGTCTGGGTGGTGTGTATGACGTCCGAGCGCAGGACATTGATAGTGATGGGGCTGTTGCAGTTACGTGCATCCGACAGTCACTACAGTTCGAGTACCACATATCAACACAAGGAACATTAGGCGGAATGAAAACTGCTAAGCGCATCTCAGTCGTGGGCACAAATGAGATGTATAGCAGTCAGTTACAGATGGCCTCAATCTGTTGGACAGTTGTGCGGCTTGGAGTAACCACCGAGATTAAAATCATGTTGTTGTTTGCGCTTGTTTCGTAGTCGTCTGCTCAGAGACAATTGGCTCACAAATGTGAGATAACTAACTAACATAACAGAGAGGAAGAAGTGAGGAACATTTATAAGTTATCACAAATTAGGCAGATTGAGTCAGATTATAATCGAACTAACACTGAGAACCAATCGTTACGGCTGTAAAGACTGTTTGAGATAAGTTCTAAAGAACTGCGCAATAGTGACAGAAATGCGTCTGTCACGATGACGAACCTTATGGACAAGTCATTTGATTCCTCCTGGCCCTTAATATGACAGTGGTCGTCAAGGGCGTGTATGCAAGCTGACTACAAGAATACACACACAGAGCACCACATGGTCGGAAGGTCAGAAGAAATAGAATCAGTCTTTTTGTCTGGAGCTTGCAGCGCGCTACTCTACCCGTGTCGTGTGTAGTGTTGGCCATTCAATTTGTGTTAGTAAGACCATAGTTGAAAAATGTAGTCCACTTATCATCGATCAGTCGCATCGACCTGGCAGATAGATTGACCAGTTTGAGGAAGGATCCGGCTGATCTTAGTCGCACAGACGACCGGTCCCGAATAGTCGGTTATCACGTCGTTCACAGAAGTGGCTTTGGAGCGTAACTAGCAAGCCACAACGCGACAAAAGCTTCCTACGTCCTCCTACGACGATTTGAATATGGAAACGATAAACTGATGGCAGTACCGAAGGTCCTTCGTCGAAAGGTTACGGATGCTGGAGAGATACCTTGTGATTGGGACTGATCAATAGTTGTTTTAATTCGTAAGATAAGAGCAGAACGCTTTACAACAAACACAGGGATATCAGGCTCGTCTACATCACGTCCAAATTAACCGACGGTTTCAAAGTACGTAGACTCATCAAGGTCAGGGAAAGCCGGATTAGTGAAAATTAGGCAGGACTCTCATCCTGTCGTGAGAGCATTCATTACACTTTACTTTGTAACTGGCCCTGGAATATCGGCACTCTTGCAGACCTAGACTGTTTTCAGTTCGGTCGCTGTTTTCTGGAGTCGCCTCCGACGTAAATGTGAATCTAATAAGATAACCTATTATTCACTCCGCAGACAAGATAACGGATCATTAGCAATTATTGCGTTTGGTTATCACTTTCGCCGCGGCGCCCCATCTCGCCAATCCTGTTTAGCTTCGTCAAAAACGACACTATAACACGTGCCCGATTACTCCAACGACCTTCCTGTAGAGTATCCTCCCGACACTAAACCGACTGACATGGAAGACGAGCGATAGCTGTTTTACTTACCTCCCCTGTCGAAAGTACACAGATCAAGCTTAACAGGTTGAATGCCCTAACTGGTCTGTAGGGAATGTTTCGCATCTTCAGAGTACAACTTCAAAACTGGGGCGTTCCCATCTCCATCTTCTTCACTTACAAGCAGTTCACTTGTGAATAGTGCAAGCTCGTCACCTTGTAATATTGTTCACGAGAAAGTAGCGAAGGCGGCATCGTGAAGACGCTCAGTAGCCGCTGAAAGAAAAGGTGTTTAATGCATGTAAGCTATCTACTTTGTGTCGTGGTCTAATCACAGAGGTGACGTGAACAGGCGTGTAGAAGTTGACCATCGTTGGGATGGGCACAGTGTTGACTACTGTTCACCTCAAAAAAACACTACATCTTAACCCTCTTTCGTTTCAGCATCTATAATGCGAACATAAAAAGAACACAGCCCATATAAGGGGACTAGTTTCAACAGTTTTATCCTATGCACGCTTAGCGAATATCCAGTAGACAAATTCATTCGTTTTATAATGGCCAAGATTGTGCCTCCCGAACAGATCGATGCCAATTCCAGAAAAAGAACACCTTCGAAAATTTGGGACCATTGATTTCGCACATTTAGCGAGTATGTCACGAAGTCCTTGGTAATAGAGTGAGATAAACCTGATGCTCTCAATCACACTATACATGTTGCCAACGAATACGTGACTGAATGCATATACATGTAAAACCTAAGGGATTTTGCCCAACATCTATTACCTATATGTAAACAAACGGGAGAAAGCCTGGACTACTTCATGCAGGCTCTCAAATCGCAAGCAGAAGATCGCGCCTTCAAATCTATCTCAGCTAAATAAGATTAAAATGGCGCAATACGTGATGAGTCCACTAATGGAATGCAACCTAGTAATATCCGACGGAATCTTCTGGAAAACAGATAACTCGAGTTGGAGACCGTTTATAAACAGGAGCGATCTCTGTAGACGGCTTATCAACAGTTTGGTTGTTTTCGTCCATACAAATTCCCACATCAGTCAAAGGACTGAACCCATGGAACGCGAATGAATACACGCAGCAGTGAGCGAATGGTACCGCTTTTGCTGTAACGCAAAACATCCCCGTTTCAAGTTTTCTGTTAGGGATGCGCCGTGTAAAACTTCCAATGAAAAAGAACATTATCATGAAGTCTGCCGACTAATACCAAAGACAGTCTGTCAAATACAGTTGTAAAAAATCGTGCTGATGAACAATCTCAACAAGCTGTGGTAGATACTGGCAGCTCTAGCAATCACAATTCCAGCTCTGTCGTTCAAAAGCAACATTTTAAGGTGGAACGCCCACGCAGTCCAATAACTATGGTTTCCACTCATCCAATGGTTCACATTTACGGTCACCATTACGTAAATTTGGGCTGCAAAAATATTACTCAATAAACATTCAGTGTCGCCCAATTCGCGTGCCGATGAGCCACAGGCCATGACGGCATCTGCACAAAAAATCAGCTATTCCGTTTGAAGATGACGCCGAATCGTTTTTATTGTGAGATCTTGTCACTGTACGCTATTCGGCAACCTCTCGTCAAACTGCACACTGATCGTTACAAAATCACAACATTCCGTCTGGGATGATGTTGGAAGTTGACAATCTTTTCAAAGGACACACTGAGACATCCAACTCACCCCGGTGCACCAAACGTTTAGTCATAATTGTTAGGGGTAGGATAAACCTAACCACAAGAACAGGAACGTGAAGTCAGGTTTGACGTATCTTATGTCATTCATGAGATACGGACTTCATGTTCATTTGAATAATTGCTCCTGCCTTCCCGTGGCACAGAAAGTCACAATTTTATATAACTATAGCCGTATATTCGCAGGTCTTGTCAAATCGAAGGTTCAGGAGAATAAATGCGTTATTGGTGGACTGCTCTTTGTTTTCCGTTGTCTTGCTATGCCGTATCGTAATTCGCCGGTTGTGCAAAATCGGTCAGAGTTTGGAATATTTGGTCGAAGTGTTGGTGTTTTCCGACACAATGACCAAAGAACGACGGAAGCATTGAACGGGCATCGACCACAAGCAAATTGTGAACGACCTCACGTTTATATATACATAGCTAAATCGGAAAACTGACGAAACTGTCGTTTTCAGTACTAGAGATTTAAAGAATGTCTGACATCAAGTATCGCTAAAGGATGAGGATAAACCGTTCACCACGTTCGAAACGTGTGGCAATCTCTTTCAAACTTGCCGTATTCCCATCAGTGACCAACGGTATGTTATGCTTTGTAAAAGTTACCGATCAGATCAGTATGCATCATCCAGCTATCTTCGCTTAATTAGGCAAAGCTGCTGCTAGTGGATGGAACGAGGAGCATCAAGAAAAAATCCAGGACAATTCCACATACACCGGAAGGAAATAGTCGCTATTAAACATATCGGACCCTTTGGAAACGATATTTCTCATATGCTGACAGAACCAGACACGACAGGTTTCCGCTGTTATGGAACTTGCGACCTCCGCGAGGTTTGAAAGCTGAATAGTTAATCGGTCTCTCTATATAATGATAAAATGCCGTCGTCAGTTAGAAATAAAACATTTCACCTACAGAATTCTGTAGCAGAATTATACAAACGTTTGAATGACGAGCGTCCCAACTTGGAAACAGGTGACCCAGAAGTATCCCTTCTAGAAGAAACAGAAGATCCAGATTCTGTTACCGCTGCTACGCCAACAAGAAATGGCGCACCGACCGTCTTCTCTGGGACGCCAACAACCAGTGAGCAACATCATTTAGTTGTGGGAAGAGGGTTTGTGATTGTAGAGGCCATCATAAAATGGGGCTACCAGTTGCTTGGAATGCATTGCCAATTAGTCACAGAAAGAAAGATTCGTTATTTTTTAGCAGGACATGAATCGCTACGAGAAAAAAAAACAAGGAATTACAAGATCCGACACTAGGGGATCGAATACTCTTGCTATAATAAAGATAATGGAGTTGCTGATGTTCTGTCTAGTGGATACACTTGGATATCGTTAAGTAACATTAGACTGAAGGATCTACATGATTCCTTATATAACCCTGGAGTTGTTCGACTTTGATTAAGCGGTCCAGGAGTGTGCCGTTTTCAGCAGACTATACGAAGAGGACCATATCCAGTTATGCAGTCTGCATCGAAATAAAACCCGCATTTTACAAAATGCTCACCGGAAATCCTTTCAAACCAATAAATGTTGATTTCAAAAGACCTTTGCTATCGACTCCCAAAAACAAATACGGTAACTGACCAATATTTAAAGTACACGTTCGTGTTTGCTCGTTAGGATATGATAGCATCCGCTATGAGTGATCTATTAATTGTTCACTATGTTGGACATACTATCTTATATCTTTTCGGGCCGCGGATCCTATTTTACACCCGAGGAGTTAAGCACATCCTGCACAAAGGAATGGTGATTTGCAGGATGACGGAATACAATCCCAAGTTGAACAGCCCAGTAGAAAGCATTAACGTCAGCCCTTGGCACTCCATCTCTCTTGATGCCAAATCTAGGTCCATTTCAATCACTGAAGAGATCGTTCTTGACGCCCTTCGTTTTGTTCGTTCCTTTTTAGGGACCACCACAAACACCACCCCCATGTGAGCGGTTATTTCAAAAGAACAGAAAACCGACTTCGGTGTATCGCTACCGAGCTGATTAACTGCTCTTGGACAAGTTTTCATGCGACGTGACGTTTAATCATCGAAATACGAACCAGTTGATGAAGTCGAATGCAATGGACGCAATCCTACATATGGCCACAGGAGATTTCAACATGGGCGAGAGGAGAGCATCCAGTCATCAACTTGCTTCGAAGAAACATCACGTTCATCTATCAATTCACCAATTTCTGATGCAGTCATAATATTCAGTCGATTGGGGACTACGCAATAAGCAATCTCACAGTTAATGAAACCTGCATTACTTTTACAGACAGTCTGTATGAAAATAATTTTGGTGATCAAATTCATCACTGTTAATAGAGAAACAACCGAGTTCGTCCAAGAAGCCTCAAAAAGTGTAAAATCTAACAAGTTCGTGTTTCTTTCAACCTATAAAACCAAATGGTGAAGAAAGTGATGTGCACATATCTGACCACTTCCTGCTTATAACATCTCCCTTTCCTCTCATTTCTGTCTCCATGCTTCAGTCCTCACGTTTTCGTTTAATGCACGCCTTGCAAGTTATCTAACACACAACCGTTATTCCCGTTAGTGAGCCCACAAGTGGAATGATCGCGTGAGCAACGTGGCCTTCCATCAGCACGCATTGGCAAAATCTTCGGATAAGAAATCAATTCATCAAATAATAAAAATGCAGTCCGTTGTTGTTAAGTAACGTACCTCGCATGCCACCAGAGCGCCAGAAATCACTCACCGAGACCGTAAACAATGGGTAAAAACACAAGGTAGTCGGACATTAATGGGGTAACAAATATGAAGTCCTTAACTGGTCCTTTACGTAAACTGGATAAATGCCACCTATCCGACCGTGGACTACATGAGCACTCAAATCGTTAGTTTCAAGAAAGATACCCGACACAGCAGCGCACTGCAACCAAAACCGTGTATGCATCTACAACGTTGTTCTCTACACAAGTGCATATATTTTGTGCCGTAGTTGACAGCAGCTAGCATCATAAATGTTCCCGATGTTGACGTCCCGAACAAGAGAGATGCATTGAGTCGAAAGAAGCAAACCTTGGCTTTAGCTGCTTCATGCCTCACTGCCAAGTCTAACTGATCGCCAAGGTGCTTTGCGGCCGACTTCGGGCTCCTCAAATAAAGTTCGAAGAATTAGAAATGTAGTGGAAAACGAGCAGCGTGTCCGAGCGAACGAAAGTGATGATCGAAGACCACGCTAAGTACGAAGATGCTCGAAGTGCTGTCCCCAATGGTCTGTCGTCTGACTATCTTGCTGGTCAAATGATGTTCCTGCCACACACGGGCAACCGTGTGCAAACACCAACTGTTAAAACAGATAACCGGCGAACACCACCCGCTCAAGTGGGCCAGGTGTCGTAAACATACAGAATGCACGGATGAGGAGAACACTCGTCCGTTCGGAAAAGACTCGTCTTTTTGTCGTCACAAGTGGTGCGGGTTGGCAGCGACATTCTGGCGCTTAAAGTGCGACTGGTGATCGCCTCATTCACATCCTATCAAAACTAATGCAGCAACCTAGATAGACCATATTGCCACCATCGAATGCGGACGTGGACACAAGCCCCGTCAGTCTCAAACTGGCATTTTACACCTGTGGAAAGTAAAGCGCATGTTAGCCAGACGAAGTGATCTCGTTAACCAACCTGGATCAGACATCAACAGATAGATGGCCAAAGATCGCATAACGCAGGTAAGTAGCTTCAGATCTTCGAGTGTGTTTAACAATGTGGATGTAGAGGTCATTGTTGATTTTTCAATTCATGATGGCTATCTTTTGCTGGCCGATGGTAACACGTGTAGATAAGTTCGAAGAAGTTAACACGTCGTTGCAGGGTTTCTTCAATGTGTTGCTGGAGCGGTAACAACTGTAAACAGCGTTACTTCAATTAGAATTTGTTATACAACTGGTCAATGTAGACAATCCAGTAACGTTAAACAGCTTATTACAGCACACTTAATGGCTGTGACCCAGTCACATAAGCAGAGTTCTATGCACAAAAACGTCCCGCGAATGGTTTTCGCTGCGAAAGAACTGATGATCAGGATTATGGACGTAAAGGTAATTCAATAGTTGTCGATCTTGAAATTATTGAACGTGAACCCCCCGGGCGATGGTGTACGAGTCATCATGTATGGTCCGTAAATGAACGCCCACTGAACACAAACCCCAACATATAGAACACGAACCAAAAAACAATGAAGCCGGCCGTTGATTAGCTTGTTCGGTGAATTCACAAGAAACAATGACGAGGAACTGTTTCAGGTAAATAACCAGATCAATACAACTATATGCGTTCGGCGATGTTTAAAAAATACGTAAAAACGAGCGTTGGCAGAACACCGAGAGCTGGAATCAAATGTTACAAAATTCCGGCGCAGTCATTCCGATGGCAAACCACCAGTGTCAACGATGAATAGCTTAGAACTACACATGCTACGCCGCAGAGTTGGAGAAATAGTTTGGGTAGGAATGAAAGCTGGTGATGTGGTTTTTGACAGCAACTGCAAGGCTGATACGCGCTTCTTGCGTAAAAGACAGGTGAACTGCGCAATGAGACAGCAATCGGTTCACACGCGACTAGCATCAATTGCCTAGCCAAGATCTACAAGCCAACCATTGAGGTCAATTTTTTATGGGCGCCATCCACCACATCAAACAACGAAAGGACTAGCGAAACGTGAACCAATTCACGAACAACCAAACGCACACAGCCAACATGGCAAACCCGAACACGACTTATCAGCCGATAATTAATTATTCGATCAAGCTATCCTACTTCATGATTAATTCGAAAACGAAATCGCAAAGCATTCCTCAGAAGAAAATCCGAAAATGCGATAAAAAGGGAATTTTATGGTGTTGTCTATCGCGGAACGACATGGGCTGACCAATATACAAACGTCAAGTTTAGGGTCGCTCAAACAGAAACGGATACTCATTCCGACGCCCTGTCAGTACAGTAGTGAGAATGGCGTATCAGAAATTGCCCTAGAGTAAAAAAAACACCTACTATGTTTATAGGAAACGGCTACTCCGATTGCTTTATAGCCCGGAACGTCAGTGTAACCAAACGGCAAGATCCGATCGCCGAAGTGGGACAAAAGTCTCATTAATGCGCCTGCTACTTCGGTAACACTGCAAAAGAGCTAAGGAACCATCGGCTATAGTAGGCCCTCAGATGCACATTCTTATGGCAACAGTATGTGGCGGGTTCATATCTTCACTGCCGAAATTGGGCCTGAAGGTCTTATTTCTAGTTCTCTATCGACCGATGAACATATACTTATTTTCTTGCCGTTGCAAGGAGGAGCGGGTAGGTCAGACGATAAGATGTGTCTACGCGTGTCATAGAATATTATCCAGCATGATCACAGCCATCACCAACAGTCGCGCATCCCTAGCAAAGCTCCTGGTAGTTGGGTAATATTTTCCACATACCATCTGAGCGTGTCCTGCACCTAGTAACATTAACTGATAACACAAACGGTTGGGTGGAACTGAGTGGTCAAGCAGCGTGGTCACGAGATGAGGGTCCTGACCGCTCCGTTGAGTAAAGTAGGTAGAAGTCACTTGCCAGACTGGGGTACCCATGATCCTTCAAATCGCTAGTTGGAAATGTCACGCGAGATGATAACCTGTCGCAGTCAATGGCGTGCCTACATTCATAATTTTCTAGCTCCACTAAGCCTTGTTTTATCTTTCGATTCTAGGTTATTCCACGTCACCGCTGGGGTAAACGGCGGCTCGAGCCAAAGCACCTACTAGCCAGGCTCATGACCATTATGAATGAATGAGTGGTCACCGAGTAGATCACATCCAGGCTTTTGTGTAGTCCACAAGGTAACAGTCAACCACATCAAACTGGTCAGATAATGGGTGGTGGTCAATGCTGATTCGGCTGCTATTCGACTATATAATCCAGTTTATGTTCATAAAATTGTCAAAGTCCTGCAGTTATCGTGGCCGTATTACTAGCCACCTTCCTCATCCACGGCTGTATCTTCAAATCTGTGAGGTCGTCATGTGCGAAACCTCCTACTAGTTATCCGGAATTTTATGGTATGACAGAAACCAAGGGTAATCTGCTCAATGCAATCTGCTTAATGATTCTACACCGTTTGAACCTAATGAAGCTTACATGGTTGTACTGACTTGATGGCGAATCATCGAAAACTAGTGTTCAGTAATGTTGCTTCTAGGATTCAACGGAAAATATCGTGCGATTGGTCTTTCTTAACGAAAACCACCTTACACTGTGAAGTTCTTCGGATTATTTCATCGCCTCCGTTTACGCCGCACTCCGAATATATAAATGCTCTAAACAGGTTAACACAACCGAGAGTATACGAGTCAACGGTGATCAAAGACATCGTTGAAAGGACAACTCAGTGCTTAGCTTCACCGTTTTGCAGGCTTTGACAGGGAAGGCTTTCAGTTTTTGCACAAGCCTGCTGCCATGTGACACATAATGCCACGTTTGATCTGGATACAGCCGGGTTGTCGGATTCGAGTCAAGGGAGTTGACAGAGAAACTGACATTAAGTATCTTTCCTGTCGATGTAACCAAAGAAAATTACGAACTCAGTTTTCTTTCTTACACCCTTTGACAGAGGCCCCGGTGGACGAACTGACTCTCAAAGCATATCACTGTAGCAACGTTTGTTGTCACCACCTTTTGTCCCTCGCCTGCTAGACGTCCCTAAGTTGGGACGTCTTTTTTTAACATAAGCTCACTGCCGGTTACCAGCGTTGACGGCAATGAAGACAATAATACTCCCAAGGTTAGTCAGGTCGCCCATATCAGTCACTATTTATAACGTTTGCACGACATATGAGGCGGGCTAGAAGTAAGCAACTGGTACAGCAACATTAACACACCAAGATTATAATTCCCCTACCTATTTTCCTCAAAAACAACTGATCCTTCGACTGATCTATTTGACAGACTATCGACTTCATTTTTGACAAGCTGTTCATGCGTCCCTGATCCGTTACAACTGGCAACTCGAACGCGATATTGCCTCCTGTCTACGTACAATTCGCCCATGGCTAGTAACCCGCTTCGCTCAGTTGCTCACGTCCAGCCTAACTTAAATACCACCAAGTTAGTAACTAGCTAATCTAGTCTGAAAAGGACTCTGTGTTAGACGTGAAGTTATTATTAGAATAAATTGCCGATCGTTCACATCATCATAAACAGCGATACATCAGCAGATCTTATTGAGGCTTAGTTACCACACAACCATGGCGGAAAAAAATTGTGTACAGAAACAGAACAAGAAAACGCATGGGAGGGAAGAGGATATAACGACCAAAAGTAGCTACGTCAATATTCAACCATTCAACATCAAGATGCCTACATCAACATCAAGATGCCTACGTCATCATCATCACAGACAGCAATACATCCGTGATTCATACTGATACTTAACTGCCTACATCTTCCAGACAAACAACCGTGCCATAAGTGAAAGTGAGGCGTCATCAGCAAGACAGCTAGCTTCCTTACAGTTTTCATTGCCGATTGTGATGCACTCAGATTCAGAACATCTCGGTCACTATATATATATATATATATATATATATATATATATATCACTAAAGGTGATTTGACAAACCACTAAAGAAAGTAAGACAATTATGCAACCGGGTTTTGGCTTCTGATTGTTCTAACAGTTTAATATGTAGATTGCAAACAGAAGTATTGTTGACTACCGTTGATAGACTGTAGTGCCTGTACAGCATTTTGTCTCCCACGACATGTTATTTTTTAAAGCTGTCACGTGCCCTACGCACACATGTAAACTTGCTTTGTGAAGCAAGCAAGTCAAGAAATAAACTTTCTCGAGGGACGCACGGAGTTCGGTTTTTCTTCGCTCAAGCGTTAAAGGTGCATTGATTTTTTGATAATTACAGAATAACAGATTGTCCATCCAAGCGGATTTCCGGTGATCCTCTAGACAGCGGAGTCGGAATCCGTTTCCGACAGTGAGACGGATTAGATCTGCAGGAGACAGCCCTACTCATTCATGTGTAGCTCCATACCTGAAAACCTTTTCGAAATGGTGAATCATTTGTTCCATTTTTGACAGTTTATGTGTGCGCCCAGAAGTTTTGACCCACAGACCCACTACAAAACGTCCTCTAGGTTCATACCAAATCAACCAATTACGCTGTATGTTGTAAGCACTGTTGAATATAAGAATCTATTGTGGTTGATTGTCTGTATGCAAACGTTTGAAACATGGAACAAAAACTTAGATTACTCAAAAACTACCTTGTTACTGCAGCAGTTCAGACCTGCGTTGGGTCAAAGGACTACCCATATACGTCTTCAAATAGACATAATTAGTAACGCTGGACAAACGTAAACAGTGAAGACCGTATTACTTACGGCAGCGAAACCTGGCCACTCAGAGGTAGAGGACGTGAACCGTCTTCAGGTATTTGACCACCGATGTCTGCGTTCGATCGCTCGTATCGGGTGGCACCAGCGAGTAAGCAACGAGGAGGTTAGGAAGCGGGTGTTTGGCACTGATTGTCAAACGAGTTCTTTTGTTCAGTCGCTACATTTACACAGACTTAGATGGTTAGGTCATGTACTAAGGATGCCAGCTAGTCGTTTGCCACACCGAGCACTGTTTGCCGACGCTGCGGCCGACTGGCGCAAGGTGCGAGGTGGACAGATGATGACCTGGCGTAGACAAATGAAATCGTTCACGAAGGGGTTGGTCACTGTAGGTCGGGTTCGTCTCCCGGGCTGGGGCCCTCGCGACTCACAGAGTCGGTGGCTTGAGACGTTAGGTGAGATGGCGGCTAATCGAGCTCAGTGGCGTGAATGTTGTCGTTGTTTGGCCGAGTTGTCTGTGAAGTGAGTGCACTTAATGACGCGGGGCAGTGAAAGCCGTAAGGAAGCTGTCTTGCTGATGACGCCTTACTTTCACTTACAGCTCGGTTGTTTGTTTGCAAGGTGTAGGCACCTTGATGTTGAATGTTTGAATACAGACGTAGCTATTTTGGTAGTTATATCCCTTTCCCTCCCATGCGTTTTTCCGTTCTCTTTCTGCACACGGTTTGATTTTTTGCCACGGTTGCGTAGTACATAAGCCTCAATGAGTACTGCTAATGTATTGCTGTCTATGATGACAATGATGATGATGATGATGGGAAGCAGACGATTGGCTGGATAAACGGTCCAAAACACATTTACGGATGTATGTGCGCTTGTCCATATGTTAACCTGGTAGTAGCCGAGGGAAAATTAATTGAACTTCGGCTACATCGACCGCCAGACACTTGAGAGGAGAACATCGTTTCATTTGGTCGCGACATGCAATCGCACGAAAGTGCACAAGGTATCACTTGTCAAAAACCTACGTCGTGCGCCCAAGTGAAACCAATTCACGTGACGCGTTTCCGGTCTGTCAAAGTAAAGTCAGAATTTCATGAAATCACTGGTGATTAGTTTTACGTTCGTCAGTTTCACTTTTTAATGCTGCACGCATGTAATCAAAAGGTGTGTGAAATAAATTCACTTCGCAAACTTCGTCCCTTGTAAAAAAAAATGACAAACTGACTGATGCACATACGTAAGTGATTAAGATTCCAAATCACTAAACAATTACACATTGATTGATTCGACTTCATGGTAGTATAAGCGTCACTCAATGAGAGTCGCGATGTTTGCGCCCCATGTGCAACCCAGAGATGAATTGAAGAACAGTAGGTGATAAGATAGCATGGAAAAGTGTAGGACACGCTTTGGGGTCGATTGTAAGCCCCACTAGTATGGACTGTGCATACCAGTCACAGTACGACCGCGACGGTAACGTAATCACCAGTTTAACCGGTAGTTTCATTAGATAAAGACGTTGTAGGTAAGCTTCCCCAATATTCCGAAATGGTAGTGCTGGAGCCCACATATCCAGAATAAGAACGTGTGGAATCGATTAGACCAGTAAGTCTGTAATGCCACCATGTATAAATTCTAGAGTGTGGCAATGGCATACAGGAAAATTTCAACACGGCAACGGGAAGTGTAACGAAATACACAAGAGTCAGTTTCTGTTATCCACTTTGTGGTAACATATGTGGCCATAATGGCTAACACCTTAGCTTTCAATCGACCAGAGACGGAGAAGATATGTTAAAAGAAGGAACATAACCGTAATATGTTTCACAAATGATTACCACAATAAAAATATGCGACAGACAATACGCAAGTACCTGTCTGATAAATAACAAGCAAACAATACGACTTAAACGTGCGTAGCCAAGCATGGGAAATATACCGATAAAGAGACGACGTACTGTGAGTCATATGAACTTAGAGGACGCAAAAAGTAATCTTACCCGGGAGCCTGTCATCCACGTGTTCAGGAGAAGCCGTCATACCAGGATAAATCTCACACTTTACGACGTAACTTAAATGCACGCAAAGTGATCAATACGGACATTTAAAACAAACGGATCGGTCGGTGATAGACAAACTGATTCCTAGAATGATTTTGATTTTACTGTGTAGTGTTCCAGTCGACGCCATGAAGAAAACCGTTGCGTATTGTCTGCATAGGGTTGGTAACATAGTAAATAGGGTAGCCATCAACACAGGTAAAACGTGCCTCAGTGCCTGTTCCTCTTTTTATCGAATATCCAATCAGCAACGGCGTCTACCTCATCAACTATGTCAGCTGTTTATCTGACGTCACCTGAGTTTATCTTCTGTCTCAGTCTCTTTGTACGTTGTGATCTCTACAGTTTACTTTCAATCGTTCCACTTCACCTGTGGCCATGAAACTTTGAGTCTCATTGTTATCTTCTCGACCTTCCGGTGTTGCCGAATCTCTCATTAGTTACCGTCCAGTCAATTATACCATCGAAATTTTTACAAACACGCCACCGGCAATGCATTTTGGAAGGTGTAATGTTTCTCTTGTTTGATACCTCATTTTGCCAATCATGCACAATTTCTACATCAGATCGCATTACACACAGTTACCTGAGTTGAGTAAAAAAAAGCGTAACTATTATGGATTCAAATGTGTCGGTGCTTCCCCAATTGCGTTGACTGACCGTCCGATAAGACATTCCATGTTTATAGTGTATTTCATCCCGGTTTCTTTGCAACGTCTACCACGTTAGCAACACCTTGTCTACTCCACCATAACACCGGACGTTTAATGAACAGTATTTATTCTCGATGTGTCTGGTTCTCGACGTCGCTCGTTACTTTATATCAGGATCTGTTTTAGTTCTTTTTTATATTGCAAGAGCAGTCTCATGTAGAATGTTAGAAAATGACTTCTCTTTGACCGCCCGAAGGGAACACTTATCAAACCCCTGAATAACTGCCGAGGAATTTAAGGGGTACGAATCAGTAATGTACAATTTTAAGCCACTGAACTGGAACCGCAAACTCTTGGCAGTTACTCTTTACTGTTTATTTTTCTGCACTAGACGCTTAACACCTTCTGTTCGAAGATGAATCACATGATGCAATTTTTCCAGATAAAGTCTATCCTAGTGTCCCCGAAGAGGCAGATATTAATCTGGCAGGCTTTTCAAACCGACACACTGGATTAACATTCTGCTCAGTGAGTGGAATGGGGCAACAGTCACATCTACCATCAAGGCGGGTGATAGGCGCTCGACTGAGACGGCCGGCTGAGAATAACGCGACCAGTAAATATGAATACTATTGTCGATGGAGGGAGTTCACGTGTGAGAAGTAAGACGAAATGGTAGTAAAGCAGAACGGTAAGGAAGCGCGTGGCGTCAGCCACGTGTCGGTATCCCCGCTAGTTCGAACAAATAATGAAGTGCACGTGAAGTTTCACAACAAGAGGGTTACAAATGACAACCGAAATTCGGTAACGTAAAAATGGGGCTACTGCAACGCCCCGTCCCTGAAAGACAACCAGTGAGTTGATTTGTAAAATGCACGTGTGTTTCAGTTGGCCGGAACCGCAGACAACAACAAGAACGTTTCAGCTCACTCCTGCCACACAGTTCCTACCGACAATGGGTAAGAGTGAAAGGGGAACCACTGGAGGTAACTGGAAGTCGATAATCTGGAAGACTGACAACCATGGTGTGGGAGGAGAATCAGAATAGTAGACTTGCAGTCGACCTGGGTCCAGTAGAAGAAACTTTGCTGGTTTAGATTCAGTACCTGGTCTGATCGGCACCTTGGTCACATCCATAGTTGGTGGTCCCTGTCGAGTTCCTCCCAGAATTCCACTTTTCCGTGAGTCAGTCGCAAAGTACGACCTCATTAACTTCCAACGTAGATGATGACTGATTAGTCCACGGCACCTAAAGGTTGCGGCACTTATTAGAGGGAAACGGCAGCATCACTAGTTATCCGCTTCTCTTGTGTTCGAAAAATGTTTCCCGTCTTCTGACAAAGTGTTTGTTGACAGAGGCCGTTCCACGTAAGCCATCTAGAATACACTGGATAAGAAAGTGCAGTAAAAAAAGGTCTGCGACGGACGTCACTGGAGTATGCTGGTAACATTGGCTGTCCTGACTCTTAACCGTTCCTTCCTCGTAGGTATTGCGTCGCAGTAGCGTGGTAGCGACCGCAGCCGGACTCTTGCTAACATCAAACAAAGCACTAATCGTTGAATCTGTTACTGGTCGTGCATCACTTCCCACATCAGGTACCTCGGGAAGAGGTGGCTATAGTCTGTCGGCGGCTATAACCTCGGGTTTACTGTTGTGCTCCGATAGAAAAGTATTTATCATACTGTCTGATTACGCAGAGCGGACTTGTACATGGTGGCTGCAGAGGTCGTAGTGGAACGGCAGCACAAAATCAAACATGAAAGCAAATCAATGGACAAAGGTTGACATGCGCTGGCGTCGCCTGTTCTCTTGTGGACTTGGTTTGGGTCAAATGGCCACCGCAACCGGCGAAATTGACGGGTGTTCGACTTTTCGCACAGTCATTAAGCAACGCGTACTGGCGAATCGAAGATCCATAACAATTAAAACGAGATTGAGTCACAATACGATGGTACTATCGAATAACTTAGGAGAGTCGATATGTGAGGAGACTTAGCAGGTCGGATCGACAGATCGTTTTCGGAGAATAGATTACAACGTGGTGTCGAGCAAGCTACAGATGAATTATGATCCCACAGTATGACACTCATACTCAACAAAGTTCTTCCGAGCGGTCAAAATAACAAAAAGCAACGGAAGTGAGCTGTGCTCTAAATAGGATGATGCACGCACCACATTAGCAAAGTGAAATACTGTACAACTGTGTATTCGTACAACAATCAAATTGACACGAATAAACAAAACGTCTGAGTCATGGTCTGAATAACCGCTAATGATAAGAAGGATACAATTTACACAGTTTAACACTTGGGAGAGATACGGTTGTGTGGCATTTTCAAGCATGAACTTGAACAGTCAACACAATGGATCTCGTTGCTCGTGGAGCAGTCCCTTCTCCAAGTAGATGTAATCAGTCTCTACAGACCATCTGAGAGGATAGTACGACGATCGATTTCCAACTCGTTCCGAATAGTTGACGAGATCAACGACAGAACTTCAATCCATACAGGGTTGCTGCAACCAGATAGCGAACTTTCGGCTGCAGTTGACAATATTCAACTGATTTGTTAGCTGCCAGGTTGCAAGTTATGGTGCTAATTTAACCACATCCTGCAGCGTTGAGAAAATGTCGTTTGTGAGTCACATAATCTGTGCTGAATTTTCATACTTTCGCGAGGGGACCCATCGTTTTAGACTGACAATCAGCCTGGATTGGGATAAACATGCAGGAATCCCTGCCCGGCTGTAGACAAATCATGTTTTTCACCCCCTGAATTTGCATGACGACCAGAGAATGCTCCGATGTCAAACGGGGCTGTTTATTCGCTGGTGAGATCATAAAGTTGGGTGAACTATCTGCCAACCTTGTGTGAAACCCTGCTTCATTTTTCCGCGATGTAAATTTGTATGTTCACTCTTAGCTTCAAATTCTACATGACGCAGATGGCTGTTGTCAATCAACCGACGAGAGTTAGTGGAATGCACTCAGCCCTGTGACTGTCCCGCAGGTAAGAGGGACCTGCTAGTTTTCGGGGTTACTTTTTTCAGATGCACCGGCTTGTCTTGAATATCAGTCATCTTTGTAAAAAAGAGGAGGCGAGAATGGCAATCATAGCTCGATTTTTCAGTGGACAGCTGTAGTGCGAGTTAACAGGAAGGAGGCTACCACCTAGACAGACAGGTGGTGATAAACGTGACGTCGAGGGCACCGACCTCAAGTTTTGTGGAGAAATGGTCTGAACCTCTGGTCTACAGACAGAAATGATGTGGTTATTTTCAGGAGGAAATGTCGATAACAGAAACAAGATGGCTTCGCCACCACACACAACACGGATGATGCCCTGGCAGTTTTTGGAAGAATCAGAAGATTCAGCATAACGTTTAATCATTTAACTAATAGACACGTTGAATTACGTTCATATTTTGCTTAACAGCACCTTAGAAACGACCAGGTCACCGGAAGTACCCTAGGCTCTTTCACACGAATTACAAACTCAAACTCTCGTACACTGGGAAAAGAAAACCGAGCGTGCTCCTACAGGTATAAAAACAATGACATATCGAGCGGACACCGTCACGCATTACTTGAGGACGTATATTACCAAATCTGAGATAATTTCACCTCGAAAGCCAGCAGCCAAGGCAACATGGGCTCTTCAATCACACGACACCTTGTGATAAAGCAAATCGCAACCATTCCACCTTAGAAAAGACTAACCTCAATTGGAGTGGTGTTGTCTCATAGAAACCAAAGTCAACCTATTACTCTCAAATTCACGTGTGTCCCGTCTTTTGCTTCCAATATAAGGTGAATAACGCCCCTGGGTCTTAAAGATTGAGCCTAGTTCGGAACGCCGTTAAGCAGCCTGGTATCTGAGAGTGAATAAAAAGGTAGCTACTGGCCTATGTACGAACAACGGTGTGGACGGAAAACTCGGGTTATTCTCGTTTCCACCTATGACTCCATCTCACTTGGTCTACGAGCTGATATCTTCCCTATGGTGTTAATGAGGTTGAACACTTCAGCAGTTTTGTTCGGTTTAGAAGATTTTTATTCCTGCGGAGCGGTTACCACGACCGCATGAAAGCACGGAATTTATGTTGGACCGGAGAGGGACCCAATTCTGGAAAGAAGCGTGAAGAACGACAGATTGTTTTCTATCATCACGCAGACCACAACACACCTGCCGCGAAAAGTGCACTACTTCATCTTCAAAGCCCATTCACACAAGGTTATCAACTATATACGTTTATTCTGCAAGGCCCCCATTAAACCTCTGCATATTTGTCTATATACACCAGTACCCGTCCGCAAATATTGGATAATCCTACCAAACATACACACGCTCACACATACTTGCATATATAATGGGAACCGCATACAGCTTCGCAGATTTCAAGCCGTCACAACTCGTGATAACCAAGTAACCATCAGTCTACCAAAAATGTGATCTGAGACGTTTTGAATGCAAATCTGCTTTATTCAGGCATGTTTGCAGGAATGTTCATTAGGTTGCTAAGCCAGTCTACTGAAAATTAAGGCAAGCTAAGGAAGAACTCACATTTGCTACACTCTTTTGAGTCACTACAACCTGTCGTGGTATTAACTACAATCTCAGTAGAGGTTTTGTTAGGAGACGCATCTCTTAACAAAACAGTTAGGACGTATCAAGCCATATAAATCGGCGGACCCAGTGTGAATGGTATGGTCGTGGGTGGTGATATGGTTCTACCCAGCCGGTCGCATTGTGGGTGTGCATTTTAACGCCTGTGTGCTATCTAGGCTGTCTTCTCACGTTGCTTTCAGATGCCTCCTTTAACGTGGTCTGCCAAGACGTTCTGATTGTCATATGTGACCGTTTCAGTCGACTGGCTCTGTTTCCGACTGATATGTATAGTAATCGTTTTATCCTATAAAGTTCGAGCCTCTATGGCCCAATTTTCGACCCGTTTTCTCCAACAGGCGGTGTTGCAGTGTCTCCCTACTCGGTTTTTGGTTGATCTACTGAGTGTGTATTCAAGGCCACGATCCAATAGTCTGGATAGATCTGCAGCCAAAAGTTGTCCAGGTGTGTTTTAAAGATGTCGCGACATTGCGATGACCTAGCTACGGTGTGAATTTATTTTGCACACTGAGTGACCTATGACCGAAGAACTTTGCCCACAAGTGTGTATCAGCTTTATTTGTCTTTCTTCGTAGATTATGGCCTCTAGTGGTGGTATCCTGTCTCATATGTTTCTGTTCGATCAAACAAGTTCTCACACTTCACTTGTACTTGTAGCCGGTTTGCCTTTAGAAAGAAATAATAATTCTAATCCAGGGGATAACACTTTCAACTATGCTTTACCGAAGTAAGTTGATCACAACTTCTGCACGTGCTCCACACTATCCATAACAAGAGCACACTCTTCGGGTGGGAGAGACAAGAGTAACGAAAAGCGTGTAGAGCCCTAACTTCAATAGTAAACAGTATGTTCCTGGCAAAATTTCCAGTTTGTACGGTGTATTAACGACATGATATCAGGTGATGTGCGAAACGTCATAAGACCTCAGATACTTATTCAGTCATGCCTCTGGAGCCTCAACCATTAATCTGCTAATTCAGCAACATCGACCTTGCCATTGGAAAATGTTTTCATCAATGGAGAGCAAAACGTTTAAAACGCCGCGTTCTTTAGTTTGACAGGATGTAGATACATCGCCTACTTATTTCAGTCATTAACGTAAAATGAAACGGGAAGAACTTCGAGACAGCAAAAAATTGGAGAAAAGCAGCAAGTGTGCTTTAAAGTAAAGAATTTTTATCAGTTTCCATAGTAGACAGGTCGACAGCATCAGAAGTTTGTGCACACGCCGATGGGTGACAACTACTGACTGAGGCCGCTTCGGGAAATCTCGGCGGTTTCAGACCCCGGAAAGTTGAAATCCGCTGTGTACGCAGCGAAGTCACCCCTGTTATTGGAGAGGAAACGCAGGCAAACCAACTCTTTTCTCATTTTAAGAGAATCGTCAGAAGGCTCTATGAACAAACGCTTTCCCCATCGAAGTACTGCAAACCTCTATTTATTTTGTTCTGTTTGCAGAACGGAATCGTCGCCCACACAGCTAATCGTTTGCAACAATGGGCACCAGTGCCGTCTATCCGTAACCCTTCAATAAAACTTTACTGCGTCCGAAGCTGAACGGAATAACTATTTTCCCAGACAGGATTACAGACCTCTAACAACGGGGGTAAATTACGATGATGGCGACCAGCAACAATTAGTCCGACTGATTTCGTTCTAGGCTTAACAAGCCGAGCACTTCAAGCAAAAGTGGATGAAGTCAGAAGAGTGGCCATAGAGAACATCAGGATGAAGTTAGCTACGAAATGCATACGCCACCACTTGAACAGGTACGTAACTCGACGGCGATTTGTGGAAATACCCGCAGCGTAAAAACGTTCTTCCAACATCACAGAAATATCCTTCGCTTGCTGACAGCGTAAAGGTTCCGGCAGAAATCAAACGGGACATGGTTGAGCTATTCTAAAATTGAAAACCTAGAATTGACTGAATGAAGACCATATTGGGCAGGTTGGTCGCCCGATACTGAACAACAGTGGCAAGATTATTCACAGTACGATGATGCACCGAATAAGTTAGCGAGATTTCATGTATATTATCAGCCTGCAGGTTACAGATCAGCTCACTTTCCATGGCGCAAAAGCTTGGGCCTGAAGTTCTCAAGACTTTTGCACTGATTATTTTCCGAAAGCGTCCAATACTGTGGAAATTAGATAAGGATGTTCTACAGCGCCCCGTCCAAGCGTGTTGACTACCAAAAATTGCAACGAGACGTTCAAGTCTACAGTGCTACGAAAGCATAACAAGTGAAAGTCCACTCAACCACACGCGATTTTGTGCGTTTAACTTGAAAGGCTTGGGAGGCGGTGGAGTGAATGGGTGACAAAATTTTATTCTTGATGACCTTTTTCAGAGAATTAGATTGATACTGTAGATGAAGTAGCCGCGGACCATGAAAAACGTATGGGAATAACAGCAGACGAATATGAAAGGTTGGCCACTTAGTGTCTATAGGACGGCTGATAGCAATGGGGAAAGTAATGCAGACGAACTTCGCACAGGAAGTCCGTGACCATAGGTGAATGACATTTACCAAGTTTTCTTTTGAATTTTACGGCACAATTTTAAGACGTTGCCTTTTCTTCTAAAGGCATGGTTCAGCTGTCATCTACGTGAAGCAAGAAAATTTTTTCTGTCGTCATTGCAGTTTCTAGCGCCCTCTCTAGTTTGAAGTGTTGGTTGCGGAGGCACCAACTTTTGCGTAACTTGAACAAAGACTTTACCCAAAATCTGGAGGTCGGTTTAACAACTTCGGAGGTTACCATTTAACACTATGATCTCTGAGTTTTTCGGTATTTCGGAGCAAACGTTTGCCCAAATAACACTGAGGCTTTGAATGGTGCCCTGAAAGTCGTTCTAACTCTGCGAACAAACGACGACAGACAACCAGTTGCTCGAATGAAGGCCGCGTCAATAATCCCTACTAGCACTGCTTCACTAATTTTCGATGTAGACTCGCAAAACTCCTCCAATATGACCTCCATTAATTACCTGTATGGCAGTGCCGCATGTTTTCAACCAACGGTAGGCGTTTCGAGCTACTTCCAATACTGTAAGATTCTCTTTCTTCGTTACAGTATCCGGGTGTATGGTTGACATTTAAGAAAACGAAACTAAGATACCAGGTACGGCTCCGCGCCTGTACAATTACCGAACTGCAAAAGGTGACAGTTTAACTCCTTATATTGACACCCAGTTTGAGACATCTGCGATACATGACTGGTGTTTATGTGCCCTCCTGGAGCTACATGGCGCAATGTGTTCCCAGCATTCAGTATCTCAGTACGTTCGCTATACTTTGTACAAAGTCAGTACCTGCAAGCGGCACTACCCGCAATGATGACCAGTCGTTAGCTGCACTGACAACACACATTACGTTGCAAAAGATTTACCGTCTGTCGGAAATGTGTCTCCGGATCATGGGCCCATCTCCCCATTGGTGCTGAAGAAAAGTGCTAGACGGTAGTTAAAACCAATCTGAAAGCTTTTAATTTATCGCCCCAGACTGGCAGGCTTCTCAAAGATGTACACAACGTCATCCATCCCTGAAGGCATGATCACAGCGAGGCGGCCAATCACAGGCCAACTGTCTTGGAAGTTGTGGACGGCTGAACACGTATTTCGTTCGATCTGTAATGTTTTGTTAAAGTCAGTATACCTGTTGTTTCGTCGAATTACTTGCTGTTCAGAAGGATCAAACGGAGGAAGTTGTTGATGATCAAACAGTTGCTGTGTTTCTCTAATTTCTTCCAGGGCCTTCGAACAAGCTGACCGTTCAAAACACTGCGTGAAGTCTCGTTCTTATGACACGGGTCATTCTCCACTATTGGGGCTCATCGATTACTACAAAGTTTGTTGCTCTCATGTCTAACTGAACGAGATATATTTCTACATTGGTATTGGGCAACCGGCGGTGTGTCACGGAGTTCCAAGCAAGGATCCCCGTGCTTAGTCCTATTTCTGCTCGAAATCTCACAGCTGATCCATTTCTCGCTACCATTATACGTTAATAACATTAAAACATGATACAGGGTAAGCTATGTGAGTGGGAGTGAGGAGCTACAAAATAATTCAAACATTGTACGCTGCAGTGCCACGGACGACCTGCTCCCGTTCAACAAAGGTAGATGTAAGATGATGCACATCTGTCATCGGGGGAAAACTGGACGCAACTATATGCCAGCGTGAGGTTGACATTTTTGTCTCGAATTATCGTGTTCCCCAACAATGTTCCACTACTAAGGAAAGCCAGCTGGGCGCTTGAGTGACTAATCGTGTGATAGACCACCAAATCAGAAACACGATCATCTAACTGCTGGATAAAATATCTCAATGCGGTGAGGGAATATGGTCACAGCTCACAACGGGTAGACTGCGGACAACCCTGGCAACCGGATGAAAACTGTCTCGGCAAAATCGGAACAACGGGCCATAAATTGCAAGCAAAATCCCACGGCAGAAAACGCAGGCCACACCCACGAAACCAGGCAGAAGTGCACTCGACGTGAATGGGGTAACTGCCGTTGCGCTGTGCACTGAAATTCCTGGTTTACAAATGCAGTGGCGCGTGCTTCTTGGGAACGTGTGCGTTGGACGGCGAAGAACGTACTTTACTGAAAACTTCTTGCCACAATCTTACTCTATTGTTAATTTCGTATAGAATGTTTCGCTGTAATATCCAGCTCGCCAGCAGTCCTCCATCCTCAGTTAACCGTTTGGTGCCTTTCGATTACCATTATCCGTATTGACAGGTTTGAACTTAAATCTAGAAAAAGGTTTACAGCCTTACTTTTTATATTCTACTCAAACATGTGACGCAAACTGGGACCTTTCCCTGTTATGCCGATCTAGTACTACTTCAGCATATTCGTTACTCTGAACCACTTTGTGCATGTGCGGTTTGCCTTAGTTGTACCCACGGCGCGGTTTTTCCAACGTATTTACCGGATGTTGTTCGTAATATTAGTTCCTGTTGTCAACACCCAACCTTTCCCTGGTTGAGTAAAAGATATCGATCAATACGTGGTTGGCGGCATTCGTTTCGGCTTGACCTGCTGCGGCGACCAATGTCAAGGAAAGCCTGAGCTCAGCCACCACCACAAGTGACTTGCACTGCACCATGTGTTTCCACTCACACGCAAACTATCCATTGTAAACCTGGAAGAGTATGACCGGGAGTTTTGAGAGTGAAGCCTCCATGCCCAGTCAGCCGGTGCTGATCAGCCAACCCGTAGGCTAACAGGAAACTTGATCCTATATCTCTCGTAAACATAAATAGAGTGGGATAACATTGATAGGATCTAAACGGGGAAGGAAAAATGGATATAATGGATATGACCTACTTGAGCATAACGCATTCGTTTCTCCGCCGGCGGTGCGTTGTGAGTAGGTTGACAACTTACTAATCAGAGGCAACCAGCGCATTCACGGCCGCACACATCGCAACGCCATATAGTCATGTCACCACGACCTATGGCACCGATGGTTCCTTTGCGTACCGCGCGCTTTCGTTCTCGGCCGCGCAATGCTGCTCACTGAACTTGCGGACGCCCGTCCGGATCATATTTCTCCAGACTGTCCGGTTCAACGCTAATTCTTCCCAACATCTAAAATCAATGTTACAACGCGAAAGACTTACCTGGATAACATCCTGGTATCTCAGCTTTTGACCACCAGGATTTCGCTCACCTGATTTCAGTTGTCTGTGCGGAAGCCGTCTTGGAATGTAGTCATCGCACATCCTACGGACGTGACCTAGCTGACAAATCTGAATTATCATGATCATCATGATTCATCATCAGCATGACTTCCATTCCGTCCACGCCCGAGTCAATCAGTGCTTTGGTAAACTGAACGAGTGGATCAAAAATTGCCTTGAGCGAATCCTAGAACTCCTGGTATTGTCAGCGACCGGCGTGGCTCTGCATTCGCTCAACTTTCTCACTCTACCAGCGGTCCCTGATCTCGCAAACACATTCGGCCAGTTGATGGCTAGTATTCCGAAATGTCGCCCACTTGTTTTCCTTGGCCGGGTCCATGGTGGAAGCGGCAAATGCTGCATTTTTCCTGGCACCCAGTTGAAGATAGTCACGTTGTCTTCGTCGAACCAGTCCGGACGTTTCCAGGGCTCCATGCTGATCACCTCGGTGGCTGCTACCGTGGTGTGTTCTCAGGGCCGTTGCCACATACACTTCGGGGGTTGTATATGTAACGGCTTCTTTCAGATGTGCAGTAATTGCACACTGAAATGCAGTCTTCGTCCCGCAGTTGTTTAGTCGGTTGACATCCAACTTCCGCCGTTGTCTGGAAGATCAACAATAATCAAGTTTGCATACATGGATAAACAATTTGGTCCTGACCAGTCTATGGTCGGTGCTACATTCAGCTCTGTGCATCACTCGCATGATACGCACTTCACGAATGTCGCGCTGCCGCACAATCAGTGACCAATGAAACGAAGGCTATCTCTTCTTGGGTGAGCTTAAGTAGTCATTTTGCTCACATTCAGCCAGAATCGGATGTCTGTGACAGCCAGCTCATGGGTAGCGCACTGATGGAACAGATGATCCTCCTTCTCGTTCACTGAACCAAACACCTGCGATTCGAGGGCTCCAGGTCAGGCTGTTGATTTGCGCACAAATAGAGAGTGCAAGTCGCTCGGAGCGAACAGTCGGCTACTCGCCGATGCCGACCGGATCGTCGTAGACAGCCGATAATAGAACTGGTCCTCTGTATCACCACTTTGAAGCAGTTAGATCATAAACACTAATAAATGTGACATATTTATCTCAGCGGAATCACAGGTGCATTCGAGGGTTGATGCCGTGCGGTTTGCATTAATCAAATAACTGATGCCGTCAGCGACTGCGAAACAGACACCATGCTCCCGAGCACCGTCTGCCGGGTAACCTATCCAGTAGAAGGTGTACCCAGCACCTGCTTCCCGCAACTTACCTTGGTCCGCAAGCCTTGTCTCACTCAAGGCCTGCTATGTCAATGCCATAGCAACTCAGTTTCATCGCTATCGATGCGGTCCGGCGTTGTTGACGTCCTGTGAGGCTGAAATGATCCAGCAGCGTGCGCGCATTCCATATAGTGACGGACGGCGTCTTGCGTTTACCTGGCCTGTCTCAGGTTGGTCCTGGTTTTGTTGGAATGCGAGTGAACACTGTCCACTCTAAGATTCATGTTGGCCGAGTCACTAAGCTTCCGCTATATAGAAGTAGTGCATAGCGAAGAAAACAATGAACGAAACGAACGTCACCCGCAGAGTTAATATCCTCTGCTCCGATCGTTCTTTCTCGGGAAACTCTGCCTCTCACATCATCCACCAGTTGACCTGCAGCTGCGGCGGCTCATACACTGACAGACCGGACCAAAGCCTACGGAAGGGGAAGGCCAAACACATCCCCATGTGACTGTTCCAAGCAATCACTCAGCGCATATCAGCATAGCAACGCTCGAACAATAATGCTGGTTAATCTGTGGGCTGTGCTCACTGTATCTTCGGTCCTCACGGGCTCAAACATGTCAAGTTGTTCAAAAGAGAACAGCCAGACAGAAGCAGTTGCATCGATGTGCACGGAGCGAGGTGTTATGTGTTGGTTCCGCTGGGTTTGTTTTTGCTTGGTCTGCATCTGTGTTTGTGAACTGTTTGGCTCTGCTATAATGTGCCTCATGTTTGTCTTATTTTGTACATGATATATTTTTGGTGTACACATGCTGAATTTATTGGGGAGGCTGTCGAGCTTGCACGTAGCTACTGCAATTTGGTTGTTGCTGGTGTTTGGTGATGTCGCGTTTATTTTGTGTTGTGTGCGTCCACCGCTGCCTCGCGGAACGGGCTTTTTAGCCAAGGGCTTTGAAACGTCGAGTTACCTTTATCCAGTTTAGCAAGACGACAGGAGGATTCACTTCGCTAGGTACATGCATTTCGTTTACTATTATCAGTCGGCTACTCAGAACATTCCGTCACGTAAGTTTAGCGCATGGCGACATCACAGTGAAATAAACAAACGTCACGTGGATGCAATCAGGGCTGGGGCAATGGTTTCACTTCTACCGCAACGAAAGTAAGTTCATCAACACCTGTTGTCAACAGAGGGCCGGTATGTGATGCTCGATTAACAGTGCCCCGGAAAACGCGAACGTTTTAACACTGAGATTGCGTAACAGGACCATAACGGAATTGGTGGGGTCAACCACATGACCTATTGTGATTTAGTGTTTTGCGGCTGAAGACGTCGGTTTATTGTTCGAGCGTTGCTATGCTGATATGCGTTGAGTGATTGCTTGGA
>LOND01000289.1:87216-98774 GCA_014220965.1 Paragonimus kellicotti
ATTTTCCCTCTATAGTTTTTTTTTTACTGAGTTACCGGAATTCATATTATCCCTCGGTTCGAGTACAGTCATGTTATGAAGACCCAAATAGTGACCATTTTTTAAGTGGGCTCAACTGTGTTTTGCCGTTCCTCATTACTGAGCGGTCCCCAGTTGTCGATTCTGCTGTACCGGTACATTCTCTGTTAAACTTCGCATGATTTTTCGCATTTTTCTTGAGGCTTAGTTTCCGTGTATATTTATTCAATTTACTATAAAATCCGGGTTTTACGAGTATCTTCCAAATACTGTTTCAGAGATAAGTTATCTTCTCCGCCGTTGGATATTGAGGAAGTCATTCGTTGGAAAGCCAGATTACGCGAAATTCTACGTGAACTTGAACCGTTGGTGAACGACTCAATACAGCGCAGCTGTCACCTACCACATTGATAATGACGGTCAAGTCTGAAGGTTGGAATTGATGTCGGGAATATGTGCGACAGGTCCATCCTTGAATTCAATTATTAATAATGCACTGACAACAGAATACTTTGAGTTGTTCCAGAATGGACCCAGTGAGACGGTTCGCTGAACGTCAAGCGGCTCATTGAACGTTCGGCCTTACTGATTTTGCACTGGGATGGTTAGTTTCGATGGGTACAAGTATGTTCATTGAGGAGTTTTGAAGCTATTGGGTAACCCCAACAAACAAAATCGAGCAACCTTTGATATGCCGGTGTGATTTAGATCCGGAATAACGTAATTAAAGAAGTGATAATGCTGAATAAAACAGCCGAATCAAGGAGTGAACGATGCGAACATAATATCAGAAATGTAACAAGGTTACCTCTCGACCGTTCTGGACAGTTCCGCTCATTCTGATTGGATTAATCGTTTTTCTCGAGGACGGGGGCGGTTTTGGACGGAAAAAAGTGACTTCCCCAATGGAATCAAGGGAACGAAAATAAAAACAACCCTCGTTATTGAGCCACCAAATTTCAAATTCCGCCATCAACTATTCGTTTGGACACGGCCGAGTACGATTCACAAAGTGGTGGAGCAGTGAAGCGTCAATGGCACTAAGGTTACTTGCAAACAATGTTCGGCGGTGGAAATCAAGGACGGATAAACTGCGCGAGAACAAACCCTATCGAACAAACAATATTAATGCTTATTAATATACGAAAATCAACGTTTTTCGGAAGGACGATATGCCGCGCGCCCGATTCGAATGGCCATGCTTGCGTTTGTGGAGAAGGCTCACAGCTGCTATCAAAAGAATTTCGAGTGCAAAAACGACTAAAAGGACCAGAGTATATGAGGATAAAGAGCATGGTCACAAATGAGTTGGCATATACACGGCCATCGTCATACACTCAACGCGGGCAGCTACTTTGCCGTATTAACCACCATTGCTCTATACATATTAGCGGGAACAATAATGTGTTGGGGTGTTTGCGGAACAAATCAAACAGTGCCAGCACCTTTTTGCATCTCCTGTTTCATACGCCACACCAATGAGCGTGAGAGATACTTCAGTGGACTCACCCTATGAACAACAATATCACTGACTCACATACAATCTCGGTAACTAGCTCTTGGTGTATTGAAAATTTGACCGGTCTCACAGGCGAAAATGTGTTTGTTTATAACGACCAGGCAGGCTTATTGTAAATTTCATTTCAACTTTCGATGCACTCAGCAGAAACCAGACTGACTGCCGCCATAATTATCTTCCGAAACGTATCAGAGCGAAACGAACGTGAAGTGTATCGCGATGGACGAGCCGGTTTGGTAAGGCCGGGCTAACTCAGGTGAGTCGTGGGCATGAAAGCAATGACTGGGCGGTCATATACTTTATTTATACCTCAACCTCTTTTGTTGAGAAAGTCTTCACAGTGGTCGCAGTCCGCGGATTAAAAGGGAAAACCATGAACATTTATTCGACCAACAAAACTAGGAATCGTGAATTGTTATCAAATTCCCAGAGCTACGCTAGAAACGCGCGCAATTTCCAGTGACACCACTCACAACAGATATTTCCCCTAGTTGTCCAGCATTGTTCTTTCAATGCGAACACGAAGGAGACATCCGTGTGTACTCTCTGTTCATGAAAATGGTGAGAAAATAGTCCCCCTAATTTTTATACGTCGCCGGCAGAATTCAAGTACGTTAGCGTCCAAATTTAAGTTCGCCTACTATAGTTTACTGCCAATTTCCACTAGCGTATGCACCACGATGGAAAGTAGATGGAATCACTCAACAAGCTGAGAAACTTAGAAAAGTGCTACCGGGTAGTTAACTGATCGGAACTTTACTGAAGCGCCGCTGCATGTCAGCAAGCGCATTTCTGATAAGTAGCTCGCAACAAATAGTTTAAGTCCCGCAGGCCTGACGAAAGCTTCCGATTAAATAACTCTATAGGGGGTACCATGGCTGTGACACAGACATCACAAATTTGGTTTTTATACTGTGACAAGGATCACTCTGCTTGGCTTTGCTACCGTGTTCGCCAGTTGTGTGCATCAGATAGGAGGATATATCTGGGGAAGTATGTGGTGATTGTCCGCATGTTGACCGTGTGGCCAGAGACCGCATGTCGGCAAGCAGCTGTTCAATCTAAGGTTGCCCGAGGAAGCATCACATCTTATTACAACCAGATATTCAGATCGAGAGACCCCCAGTGGAAGTGATTATGGTCTCTAGTAATAAGTCGCTAGATCGGGCTTGCGTCGCCTGCCTGGGCCGCAACATCGCACAGGTTTGTGGAAGGGGTTGCAGTAAATTTGTGCGTGCTTCGCTTGGTAA
Organism: Paragonimus kellicotti; assembly: GCA_014220965.1. Lineage (NCBI taxonomy): Eukaryota > Metazoa > Platyhelminthes > Trematoda > Plagiorchiida > Troglotrematidae > Paragonimus > Paragonimus kellicotti. The sequence continues at coordinate 90,004 of LOND01000289.1, forward strand.
TGGATTTGACACAACGGCTTTCAGCAGCAAACTCTCTAATCAGTGGGGACTGGTTAGGTCAAAAGCAATTTTAACGCTGCACACTATCAACGATGTTCGGCAAACAGAGATTGACGAATAGATTTTTCCTTGAGTTGAATGTCATTCACACTTGATCGTAGCCTTTGCATCCAAATAGACTTCCCAACCGGCCTCTTTCGAAAAGAATTACTAGACTCGGGTTTCGCTTGCCGGTAATGCATATCCATGTCACGGCCGGGACTTGATCTCCAGCCATGCATTTATTATCAGCTGTGTAGGCCACTAGGCCATTGACCCCACATTAGGCACAACGCAATGATGATTTATAAACGCCCGAAGACACATTCGTTTGTGAGCGATGATCGGATTGCCTGATCGTCGTGATAGGAGACAGCGTAACTGAAAAGTTGTTGGCCCACGGAATGAGAAAATTCGTCCCCGTCGATCGAATTCCTCATTTTGCCACCGACCCGACACTTGTTCCAACCACCTCACCTACCCCGTTTACTCGTATTGGACAAACGTCATCAAACGTCTGCGACGCGAGTAGCTATTCGAGTCCTAGGCTACTGGCGTGATGGCCCACCTTTGACCTGTTGAGAAGCTATTGATTTTACTGGACGAGACTATCGTCGCAATCCACTAAGGTTTGCCTTTTTGTGATTATTTCCGCACTTCCTCAATAGTGCCGTAGAGATTTTTGGACCCAATGTTGTTTCCAATTTGGGGATCCGTTTTGGGCTACGCGTAACTCAACGATCAGACGTGGATCGTTACAGTACTCAATCTGACGAAACTTGGAATTTGCTGATACCAAGTAATTCCGAACTCATGGAACCCAAGGAAGATTCCGGATGTGACAGGCAAGTCCGCTGTTCTGTAGATGCTGTTTCAGTTTCTGGCTCATACGTTAGTCGTAGATCCACACGCAGTCTTAAGAGTTTGCAGGCTAAGTCTACGTTGTTGCTAGCTGAGCTTAAGGAACGTGAAGTCATAGCGGAAGTCACATTGGAGCGTAAGCTGGCCCAGGCTAGAATGGAAGTTGAGAAGGCTAGATTGTTGCTTGATCTAGCCGAAGATGTGGATGCTCGTGCTGACGTTGACCTTGGGCGGCGACATTCAGTTGATCGGGATGCTCAAGTGAAACAATATTTGGAGAATCACAGCGTAAGACTAGCTCCAGAATTGAGGCCAATACAGTCCGACGAGCATCCCATCCCAGTCAATCGGTCGTATGCTGTTCTGCCAACCCAGAGTTGGGTTGTGCTCTTTTGATGGTGACCCTATAAACTACTGGAAGTTTGTTCGGCAATTTGAGTGTTATGTCGAAAGGAAGGTACCAGATGATGCTCAACGGATGTTGTATTTGTTACACTACTGCCGGGGTGGTGCCAATGAAACGACTGGGGATTGTGTCCCGCCTCCGCTAACCTCCTCCTATCGCCGAGCGCGAGATACTTAGGTGATTTGTACGAGCAGCCGTACCATGTTGCTCGTTCCCTCATTGACGGTTTGTTACCTGCAGGAAGGACTGTACACAACACAGCAGATGCTCTTTCCAAGTTATCAATAAAGATGCAGAGCTGTGAGATAGCCTTAACGCAGATGAATTACCTGTCTGATCTGAACTCCGTAACCAACTTGGAGAGAATTGTTAGATCACTACCAATTAATATGCAGTACAAGTGGGCAGAGGTCGTAGACCGTGCATCGGCCTTTGGCCAGGAGCCTACCTTCGAACAACTTCGCGAGTTTATTTCACGGAGTGCTCGAGTTGCTCGTAGTAGGTTCGGCCAGGTTGCCTACGACAGTGATCACAAAACCACCAAACCCGCTCCGACGTACGGTTCAGGCAAGGTTGGACACACCGAGAGATGCCAGCAGACAGGCGAGGGCGTCAACTTACGCGGCAACTAAGCAATGTTTATCGCCCTCTCCAGATAACTGTCTTCTGTGTAAGCAGGTTCATGAACTTGAACTCTGCCCTGAATTCCGTTGGATGTGTTGAAAAAAGATTGGACATCCGTTCGACGGAAGGGCGGATGTTTTATCTGCCTTAAGCCCTCCCACGTAGCTATCCACTGCAAGCGAAGGTTGAGGTGCACTATAGATGGATGCAGTGGTTGGCATAATGGCTTGCTACATTGAAGCCCAGTGACCGCGGGATGGCTGCTTCAATACACCAAGGCTCGTGCAGTACCGCTGGTTGTTCAGGCGAGCAGGCACGCCTGGGTGCAATCCCAGTGCGAGTGGGCGATTTCGCTGGAACTTCTACTACCTACATCTTTGTGGACAACAGGTCAAACACCACCCTGGTGGAGAAAGACTTCATAGACCAGCGTTGGCATCCGTTCACGAACTTCGGTTTTATTATTTCGGACCTTTTTGCGTGAAGAAGGCGGGACTTTCGAAAAAAAGAAATGGATGTATACTCGCGCGCTTACAATACCCGAGCCGTGCATATCGAAGTAGCCCACTCGTTGAATACCGACTCGTTTATTATGGCCCTGTCACGATTCATCGGACGCAGAGGTAGGCCTGAGGCCATATTTTTGATAACCGTATCAATTTTGTAGACTCTGACATGGAGTATAGAGTCTGGATTCGCAAAATAGACAGCGATGCCGCCAATGACAAGCCTTACAAAAGGAAATTAGATGACACTTCAGTCCACAGTATATTAGTCACCAGGGTAGAGTATGGGAGCGATGGATCCGATCTATCAGATGTACTTTGAGTGCAATCTGACGAGAGCGACAAACCGATTAGCGAACCACCCTAATTTCATTGGTTAAAGCTGAACGTATCTTGAACAATAGAACATTAGTTCCTGTTTCCGCAGACGGTCCTGATAACATCGTTCTAACCACCAATGTCTTGCTTCTCTCGAAGAGCGGTACAGGGTGCGCTTTAGAGTTCAGTCTGGAGGATAGGTACACCGGGTGTTGGAGGCAAGCGAATCACATGGTAGCTACCCTTTGGAGAAGGCAGCCCCGAGAGTGTGTGGCATTGTTGCCGCTGCGCCGGAGGTGATTGATGACGCAAAGAAATTTCCAGGCGGATGACATCGCTTTCTTCTATCCGATGAACTGACTAGAGACCAATGACTCCTGGGCCTAGTTACGAAATGTGAAGTAGACATTGACGAACTAGTCCGTACTGTAGAGGTTCGCACGAAGGCAGGTCTACTTGAGAGAGACGTGAGGCGCCTTTGTTTGCTAAAGGGACATGACATCAACACTACGGTTCACGAGGTCTGCAACGTATGACGTGTGGATAGTAATATTGTGTATAGGTAGATTGAAAGTGATAATTGTGCGGCGCTACCATCGGTCTGCCGGACGCAGACGCATTTTGGTGGGCGGGGAAATTTGCTGATCCATGAACTGAGAAAATTCGCCCTCACCAATCCCATTCCCCATGTTTGCCACCGACCTGAAACCTGTTCCCACCACCTCACCTACCCCGTTCTGTTGTATTAAACCAATATGTCATTAACCGTCCGCGACGCGAGCAGCCATTCAAGTTCTAGCCGTCAAACAAGCTGCTGACCGGAATGAGTCCCGGCCTAAGGCCCCGAAAGTTATCCGGAGTGTTGGGGGCAGTATCCCAAAGTTCCAAGAAGAAAGACGAGGCTGGACAATTGAATCGATCTCCATTTATCTGTGAGCATTTTCCTCCATTACCTGGGGTGACTATAACTCCCAACCGCAGATCCAAAACGCCTGAAAAAGGCTTCAAACCAGCAGTAAGACCTGTACGGTGCTTACTACAGAATAATGTTCTAGGTTTGCAACATAATGGTAAATCGACGGTATTTCATAAACGCTACGAATCGGGTTCTAAGAATCACATTCAAAGAGCCAACGCTTCGCAGATGAAAATGAACAATTTGCACACTACCGCTTTCAGGCCAGTCCACAACTATAATAGGCTTCACGCTTTTTGTGCATTACTAAATAGCTCCGTGATACCCTATCCCCTACCCAAAACACAAGTGATACTAGTAACCAAATTCCTAACGTATATACCCCGTCAAGTGTACCACCAACGGACTATATAACTAACACAAATGTCCGCCAACCCAGTCCTTTTTAGTGCACCCTTCGGCATTTCATCCACCACCACCTGGCCCCCCTCCCCATATCCCACTCAATCATCCTACCATGATGACCCTGTTCCAGCACTTTCTGTCGTGGAGTCAAATCTTTGCGAAATCCGCTCGAACATGAGTGGGAAATTGGTACATCCTAGGCCCATTCGTAATAACTTATTCACCCTGGTAAACTGTCAGGCTAAAGTTGTTGGTATCTGATATTGACGGTTTAATTGACTAGCATACAAAAACTCTCCAAAGACAACTGGAAAGAAATACTATCCACGTTCACCCCACAGGAGTGCGTTAAAACTTCAAGTCAAATCTCGTGCCTTTCTTCCCTGCCTCAAACCCTACTCGTTAACCACTATTAACCGTTTTGTGCTATGAAATATCGATTCCAGCTTAAACATTGACCTTATAAAACAAACTAATGTCAAAACTTCGTATGGAATTTTGGTTGTCATGTGATAATCATTCTAGAAGTAGCTGCTAATTACCCAATAATCGTGGAATACTATAACAATTACCTGCCGATATATACTTCATTGAAATGAAAAGAAAACATTTATATCGCGCAAACATTTTGTGAAGAAAATATTATATATACATTATTTATCATATTACATGTGATCACTCCGCATTTCTCCATTTAACACGTGAGATTGTGTTCTTTTCACACTCTGAAAACATCCGTTATGCGAGGAAAATTTTCCGCGATGAATGGACGTTAGAAACCCCGTATTGACCGAGCAGTTCGCGAGATGTTCAACTTTTTGACGTTTCCGAATAATCGAAGAAGTCATGCGCTGGAGTTTGCTCAATTCTTCGACGGATTTTGGAAATTCCCGTACTCCCTCGCCAAAGCCGAATTATTTCAACATTTTTCCGTAGCTAATTCCGTCAAATAACGGCGCAATCCTTCGAAGATGCACTTGCGCGTTTTGTCCGGCATGACCTTGAAATATTTAAAAAATTGCCCCCACATAAACTTGTATGAAAAAAATTAGTGTAACACATCATCTTTGAACTGAATCTGTGGAACAAGCGAACTATTTCTTTTCCTGGTGCGTGCATCAAACTTTTGTAAACCGCAACCCATTCTCTCTGATTATGCTTTCTTTTGTCAGCAGATTTCATGTTTGTCTTATAATGTAACCATTGTTGCTTTGTACCGCCTGTAATTATCTGTCATGATCGCGCACATCCGAGCGTATCTCTCACGAATGCGTTGAGGAATATACATTATTGTCATATTATAACTGGCGTGGCGGCTCACCTTTGACCTTGCTGGTCCTGTTGAAAAGCTATTGATTTTCTGACGAGACTATCGTCAACATAAGATTTGCCTTTTGTGATTATTTTCGAATTTCTTCAATAGTGCCGCAGAGATTTTTGGACCCAATGTTGTGTCCAATTTGGGGACCCGTGTTTGAGCCACATGTACCTCAACGATCAGACGCCGATCGTTACAGTAACTGTCCTGTTAACTCCAATTGATAACCCTGAGATTTAGACTCCCGAGACAGATCAAAATCCTCGATCTAATTAAACCTTCTGGGCGATATGTTAGGTTATTGATAAGTAACGATTGTAGTCTGCAGACGTTGTGGGACGAGGTAAACATACACAATGCCTGATTTTTGAAGTCTCTGTCCTGCCGGGGTTTACAAACAAGGTGTTGAGCAACTTCGAAATTTGCTGCATTCAACGACCTCTGGTTGATTTGTATGAGTGACTAAGGTTAGTATTGTTATAGTTTATGATAGTCTAAGAACCCGTTATGTTTTGAAACAACGTCTGGAAGGATCTAGTCAACCGTGTACTATGAATACTTTATTAGGTTGTTTAAGGTTGGGCCCATCATCAACAGTAGTTTCTTAGCTAGGTTAATTGCACAAACCGGTAACACCGGTGCATAGGTAGAGTGCTAGCTGGCCTCAACAAAAAGAATTTGTTGATCGTTCCGGGCACGGTTGAATCTCATGGCGAAAAGTGATTTAGTGTTGCTTATGGCGAGAGCATGAAGAACTCGCGTAACTAATGAGCTCCAAGTGGGGTCACGACCACACAAGGAAACTTTGCACCGCCCAATAACCGTGAAGCGGCAGTAAGTGGACTATATTGTTTGAGGCAGCGCGACGTTTTGAATGAACGTTTACCTACACTGGTTGTTGCTCGCCTATCGATGGGCAATGAATTAGATGTGACTGCTCAAATACTGAAAGGAAATTACAGGCACTGTTGGTACTTACTACGATGTTTGTTAATAAGCCTAAGAATGCCACAGAAAAATCGTCGTTTTCATAGTTGTTCGGTCAAATTCCAGGGGCGTTAATTAATTATCAACTGGTTCAGTTACAGCCATCGACGTAATACGGGCGTGAATGTGATCTCAAAGAACAAATATCGCTTCGAAAGCGGGCATCAAGGCAATACTTTCCCAGGCTGCAGTTCCACCGCACGTCTTGAACACTCCTTGGTTTATATATATATATATGTCAATTGGAAATCGAAGAACTTGCAGGCAAATGTGCATTTCATCGATACGGTGGTTTACGGCCAAAACGAGTTTTACAGCAGGAAATCGAAATCAACAGGACAACACACTGTCAACGTCGTGCCAACTGGCCAAACACTGGAGAACTTTTGTGAAAGAGGCTAATCAGTGTCACGTTTCACATGAACATTCTTATCCGAACTTTTACTTCCTTTGCCCGCCTGCCTCAATACATTTGGCGACCCCGAAATGGTGGTTTCCGTCAATTTGTATCAACATGACTAACTAATGCTTGAGCCTCCTGGTTCATACAGTTTGGTTCGATCGGGTATCCGTGTGTCCGAATGTTGCTCTAACACAGGTGGCACACGTATTCACCACGAAAAACAATCGACGCACAAGCACTCAATGTTCTGTGACACCACTGGCACTGACCGGTTCACGCAGGCCTTGGGACACTGGGGAAAGTGTTCGTTTGAATGGGATGCAGTGTAACGAAACGTGCTGCAGTGCAGTTGGCGCCATTATGTTTTTTTATTGTGTAATTCGTCTGTGTGTACTACCGGGCCTTTGACTCGCCTGTTTCTGTTGTCTCCTTTTACAGGATTGCCGTTGGAACCCTCATTGCGGAAAACCCTATCACCATGTAATTTCATATCACAAAGTTGGCTCTCGAGTGTAACGGATAATCGAGTCTAGAACGCCTCGCTTGCGTTTAACATTTCGGCGACCCTGCCGAGATGCCCAAACACCATTCAGTGAAGAAGTACTGCCGTCTGGCTCCGCCACAAGGATTCTACAAAAATTGTTGTTCACGTAGGAATCCATCGCGGTGGAGGCTACTGAGACCGTCGCTGCACCTGAGAAGTTCCATCTGAGGTGGAAACTTTTCAAGCTGGAGGTTGATGGTTCGGTTGTACGTGGATACGATTGATTCCGCTCGTCGGCCAAGCGCACTGCAGAAGTTGCTGGCAGAATGGTTGCTTACAGTTGCGAAATCGTGGAAAATGAAGTAAACGAGCGAACGTGTCAACGCCTCGAAAACACACTGACGCCAGGGGCCATTGCCCTCGACTAAAGAGAGGAGTTCCAAGGACACAGTCAACGGCACGACGAAAACATTCAGACCTTCGCACAGCAGTGTAAGCCCGTAGCCCATTGACGACGGGTCGAGCGAGTTTTGGAGGCAGTGACTTCCCAGAAGGATGGCGCGCGGTTCTTGAGGAATCCGCCCACCGAACTGCAGCAAGCTAGTAAAGGCGGGCGCAGCATCCAGGCGGTCAATAACAGCCTTGAGAGGAACTACGACCTTGAACTCAGAGTGATTGCTGCTGTCCAACCGCCAAGAGGGAACCGCCAGTGTGACGCATGGACCAGGGGACGAATTTTGATCCCGAGTGGTTGTTGCTACTGTCAACGATTCGCTTGAGTTGCGCGAACTTGCAGTAAAGACAGAAAAGCCTCAGGTGGATCAGTGGTCACACTTAACCGACTGGCTTATAGCCAGATCGATGGCAAGGGTGCAAACATATAAATAGTGATTCATTTGACTTTTGTCTCTTCACAAAATCGGAGGTTACCCGTAGACCCAATAGCCATTAACGGACGGTGCGTCTCCTGTCCCATTGATGCAGAAGATCCTATATGTTCCAATGTTTCACGGTTGTGACTGAAAGGGTTTAATCAAATGTTAACATCTCGCGATGTGCCTTCTATCGTTAACGGTGAACTGCAACAAGGGAACTCGGTGTTTTAGATTTTTAAGTGCTGAAACGATCATCCACTAGGGGTCGTTAGTGACCATTTTAGGGACCGTTTTAAATGTGTCACCTGGTTCCAAGTTACACGAGGCATAAGTAGACTTACAACACCACTACGTTCCTGGTTCTTGTAATTCCGGAGAACGTGTTGTTTGACACTTTTAATGACCGTTTCCCAGGTTGACAAAAGCCAAATGGATAACAAACTAGACAGACCCATTGTATTCTGGTTAGTTGTGCATCAAGCCTTGAACATGTGTAAAACTGACTGATCAATGAAAGATCACAAGCTCCATCCATCACTCTTTCTCGAAAAGTATTGATTTTCATACAGTTATTAGGCGCCGGAAAACCCGTCCCTCCGAGGTCGTGAACTGCGTTTTTAGAGTTCATT
>LOND01000289.1:102601-116619 GCA_014220965.1 Paragonimus kellicotti
CTAGTAAGGTCGAAAGTAGCGATTGATCTGATGGATCTGAACTGGCGTTGTCTGTATAACAATTTGTTAGCAGTCAACACCCCTCCCGGTTCGGGAACAAACGGAGGTTGGAGTGAACGTAGCCGAAAGGCATCTCATCTAGGAAGTGATGGTTGTCGACAGATTGCCAAGTGATGTGATTCCAGGAAGGGGTGTGTTGGACATTCTAAACTGTCGCACATTGTTAGCCCAAAAGTAGCTGTTTATCAGCCAACCGATGACGTGTCAACGAGAATTTTCAATGAAAGCGGTGAGACCACGGACAGTTGACATTTTCATCACAGCTCCCAAGACGAGCACCACCGGAACGCAAATATCGGAACAACTACAAGGTTTCAATGGGCGAGCTCGCGAAGAAGATAAACAACTGAAGGACGGTTTGACTAACCTTATTAGAGAGTATGTGGATGTTTCGCCTGGAACACGAGTATGCCAGGGCGTACAGAGGGGTTGAAACATCAGATCGGTACAGGGAGTTGTATGCTGATATGAACACCTCCAAGACTAATACTGGCTCACTACCAACCAGAACTACAAGAGACGGTTAAAGGTATGCTCAAAAACAAGATTATCCAGCCTTCCAATCCACCTTGGGCCCCCAGTAGTTTTGGTAGAGAAGAAAGACGGGAAGTTACGTTTTCTGTTGATTACACAAACGTACAAGGATGACTTGCAAAATATAGCTATGAACTGTGGATACCCTGACAGCAATCTCAGAAATGACGCAACAGACCATAAGAAAATCAACAGTTTGCTGTCCCGCTGATTTCCGTTTCCAGTTGTGCCACACTTTCATTAATGTGGTACCACTCCCAATGCCGTTGCTGCGTCCCTCGGAATCTCAGTCTCTGTTCCGAGTTCTGTTGCCTTCTTCGGCCTCTCTGCTATTTTCGGGTCATTGGCCAGCCTCAGTCGAATGAAATGTACGGTCGTGGGCTTTTGGCAACTATCTGCGCTTCGAATGTAACATGGTGTATCACTGAGTACCGTTTGACAACAAAAGAAACTTTCCATTCACGATGTTGTTCATCGGGTACTTCAGGGAATGGAACGTCTGTTATTGCACAAACTAGCAAAACAGCCGCATATGCTTTATTGTGGTAGTATTACTTTTGGACTCGTCGAACTGATTCCGAATGCCGGTGAGCCAATTCGTGGCTTCGAACAACGGAGCCCCGGCCGCCTCGCTTGGGACTATGCCTATCTCAGGGGTATAGAAAATGGGGCATAGCTGTCCCAAGACTAAGATTTTCTCGCTAATCTCCGACGTGATAACGTCTAGGCCCTATTTCTAGCTGCCTCCACGGTGGAGATCCGTCTGTTTGATCTTGGGTGTGAAAGAGTGAGTATTCTGCACCTACACAAACGCGATCAGATAAGCACCCTTCTAACGAGCTTTCAACACTCATCTAGGCGGGCGATGTCCCTAGAAGTGCTCTAATTAAGGGCCCTTCATCGTGGCGTTCATCTCCGCGCTTACGTGCCACCTTTACTCTCGCAGTTTGATATGATTTATCCCGTGTTTTATCCTTCTTCACGAGTCCTTACACAAGCTCATGCCATACCGCGAGCTGGCGAAGTGCGGCAAGTTTATCCGATGTTAAGCTCGTCCCGTGCACACCCAGTTTGCAAGTCCATTCTGTTGAAATCGCGCGTCAACCTGAACAGAGCATAATCGCTGACCAACAATACAACTTCAGTCCAACTTTTTAAAAGTTGATCTAACCTATTACGAGGATAGTACTTGCTATTTGAAACTCTCTTACGTAAGCTGTCAGCAATAAGCGACGCCCACAACTTCGTTTAAGTGTCCAGTCTGTTGTTGGTTGAACGGTGCTTCTGTAGCGGTTGTTCATTTCAGAGTGTTGTTGAAGTCCTATTCCGTAATTGGACCTGTAAGTCACCCCGCTATTTTTATGAGCTATATGAATATACCCAAGGCAAGTTGGTCATGGATGCCCCAGTCAACGGGTGGGAACAGATTCTCGGTATCCACACCGATAACGCGGGAGGCAAAGACGCAACATGCATAAACCCCTGGGAAGCATCGTTTGGCTCATATCACTCTTACGTTTGACTCAATTATCACAACAGAGTCAGTTAGTGAACAGTGACGGTGGACCAAGTGACAACCAAGTGTGAAAAAAACCGGATCGGATAAACACATCGATAAGAAGTCAACGGCCGGTTCACATATGGCTACGATTGACCAATGTCGACAACGTCCGCAGACCGGCATGTCAGCGCGGGTGGTTAATCAGGATAGCATGTTTCCCTATCATCTGATCCCATCATAATAAGCATCGGGGTAAAGCCAGTTGTCTAAGTGCATCACGCATTGAAACAAATGAGCTACAAGCGCAGCCAAACCGACCAGCAAGAAAACCGAGACGTCAGCACCTGTTACAATCCTTCATTTCATTGATGCATCTCGTCTATAAAATAACCAACAGAAACTCAGTAAACTGATATTTGCTTTGTGCCACAAAGGACTGTCTTTTGATCTCGTCTCAGGAAGGTGGCAACGTTTCAACATGGTGTCTAAACCAAGGAAGAAAACCGTGGCTTGCAAAAGAAACATCACGACGCACCTGCTAACGATCGTTTCGCCCGAATCGCTGGTTGTGAACAACGTGGACAGACTAACGGACAGCTGATGTTTATGGTGGGAATTGCAAAGATTTTTTGTTGGCCAAGTTAATGGATGTCATCAAGAAATACGTGCCGGTTAGGTTTTGACATGCAATCCGAGCTGGGGGAAGAATAGTTATTGGAAAAGCTTATTTTTCAGAACAAAGAGGACAAAAAGGAACCAAACGTCATCATTCGGAAAATGGAGGAATATTGTTTGGGACAAACAAACGAAACGTTTGAACGCTTTCAGTTTTTTGAAAGGAATCGGCAGGCCGGAGAAACGATAAATCAGTATGTTACCGTTTTGAAGAAACTTGCAAAGTCATGCAATTTCTGCAAGTGCTTAGGAGAGACTCTCATCCGAGACAGAATGGTCATCGGCATCCAGAATTCAGTTATGACGAAGAGACTATTGAACATTCCAAAGTTGACGCTAGCCCAGTGCATCGACATCTGCAATAGCGAAGAAGCAACGGAACAAAGAATGACATCTTTGAACGCAGACCGCGGCCTGGTGTTAAACGCTATGGACAGAGACAAAGAACGATTCTTGATGATTTCGTGTCAGTTTTGCGGTGGCAGACATCTTCGTCAGAAAGAAAAGGCGTGTATGAGATGTCAAGAAAGTAACCATTTCGCAAGACAGTGCAGATAGTCTACGGTCAGTCTGATCGATGAAGAGGAGGGCAAGGTGATAAACTGGCTCAAGAAATTGAGCAGACAGAAACAAATTGATGAAAAATTGCTCATAGAGGATACAGGAAGGAGACATAGCAGTCAAAGTTGTACCATTTGGTTGCATCAAAGAAGCCAAGTGCACTGCTAAGAATGAGGAGCGGTGCAGCGACAACCTCTAACGGAATTGCAACACCGTCTGTCGCGAATCTGAAGAACGGGCAAATTTAAATGTTTGATTTTTGTGGTTGATCGGGATCCAACGCCCACTCAAGGTGTTGATGACATTCAGCTGTTGCATTTCAACACCATTACCTACTATGAACTTCCGCATGAAGAAGCTCATTTAGATGTTCCGGACAAGTATTCATACGCTTCGGATTCGACTGTAAGTCAAGTGCTAATTGTCGTTAGTTTATCTATGGTTAGCGATGCTACTCTTGTCGCGTTATCACTCTGAAGGATTTCGTTGGTCGTGCCTTATAGATGTAGAGTGAAATTAGAGCGACTAGTTGAAGTTAATGTGATGGCTCCCGTGGGGGAATCGGCTGACGGGGTCAGTCAGATTATCGTACCTTTGAAGAAGCCCGGTGATATCTGTTCGTGTATTGACCTCAAGCCGCTGGATTAGGTGCTTCGAAGAGAATATTACCATTCACATACCTTCGGTGGCATTCTACCGTAACTGAGTCAATTCCAGTTTTTCGCAAAAGCAGGTCTATCTTTAGCTTTTTGGCAATTAGGACCGGACGAACAATCCGGTTACTCTAGCACATTTGTAACCTTCTTTCGGTGTTTTTGTTGGGTGCTTTTGCCTTTCGGACTGAAGGTGTCCAGCGAAATTTTTCAAAAACGTTTAATCCAGGCACTTGACAAATTGAAAGGAGTCACGTGTGTCGCAGATGACGTGCTAATTTTTGGAAAACTTTGGAGGATCATGACAGAAACCTGGAGGAATTTTTGAAGCGCTCCGGCATGACCTTGAAATATTTGAAACATCGCCCCCACATAACCTTGTATAAAAAAATTAGTGTAACATCTCATCTTTTGAACTGAATCTGTGGAACAAGCGAACTATTTCTTTTCCTGGTGCGTGCATCAAACTTTGTAAACCGCAACCCATTTCTCTCTGATTATGCTTTCTTTTGTCAGCAGATTTCATGTTTGTCTTATAATGTAACCATTGTTGATTTGTAACGCCTGTAATTATCTGTCATGATCGCGCACATCCGAGCGTGTCTCTCACGAATGCGTTGAGAAATATATATTATTGTCATATTATAACTGGCGTGACGGCTCACCTTTGACCTTGCTGGTCCTGTTGAGAAACTGTTGATTTTGCTGGACGAGACTATCGTCGCGAACGATTGAGGTTTGCTTTTTGTAATTATTGATGCATTTCTTCAATAGTACCGCAGAAATTGTTGGATCCAATGTTGTGTCCAATTTGGGGACCCGTTTTGAGCCACATGTACCTCAACGATCAGACGCCGATCGTTACAGTAACTGTCCTGTTAACTCCAATTGATAACCCTGAGATTTAGACTCCCGAGACAGATCAAAATCCTCGATCTAATTAAACCTTCTGGGCGATATGTTAGGTTATTGATAAGTAACGATTGTAGTCTGCAGACGTTTGRGACGAGGTAAACATACACAATGCCTGATTTTTAAAGTCTCTGTCCTGCCGGGGTTTACAAACAAGGTGTTGAGCAACTTCGAAATTTGCTGCATTCAACGACCTCTGGTTGATTTGTATGAGTGACTAAGGTTAGTATTGTTATAGTTTATGATAGTCTAAGAACCCGTTATGTTTTGAAACAACGTCTGGAAGGATCTAGTCAACCGTGTACTATGAATACTTTATTAGGTTGTTTAAGGTTGGGCCCATCATCAACAGTAGTTTCTTAGCTAGGTTAATTGCACAAACCGGTAACACCGGTGCATAGGTAGAGTGCTAGCTGGCCTCAACAAAAAGAATTTGTTGATCGTTCCGGGCACGGTTGAATCTCATGGCGAAAAGTGATTTAGTGTTGCTTATGGCGAGAGCATGAAGAACTCGCGTAACTAATGAGCTCCAAGTGGGGTCACGACCACACAAGGAAACTTTGCACCGCCCAATAACCGTGAAGCGGCAGTAAGTGGACTATATTGTTTGAGGCAGCGCGACGTTTTGAATGAACGTTTACCTACACTGGTTGTTGCTCGCCTATCGATGGGCAATGAATTAGATGTGACTGCTCAAATACTGAAAGGAAATTACAGGCACTGTTGGTACTTACTACGATGTTTGTTAATAAGCCTAAGAATGCCACAGAAAAATCGTCGTTTTCATAGTTGTTCGGTCAAATTCCAGGGGCGTTAATTAATTATCAACTGGTTCAGTTACAGCCATCGACGTAATACGGGCGTGAATGTGATCTCAAAGAACAAATATCGCTTCGAAAGCGGGCATCAAGGCAATACTTTCCCAGGCTGCAGTTCCACCGCACGTCTTGAACACTCCTTGGTTTATATATATATATATGTCAATTGGAAATCGAAGAACTTGCAGGCAAATGTGCATTTCATCGATACGGTGGTTTACGGCCAAAACGAGTTTTACAGCAGGAAATCGAAATCAACAGGACAACACACTGTCAACGTCGTGCCAACTGGCCAAACACTGGAGAACTTTTGTGAAAGAGGCTAATCAGTGTCACGTTTCACATGAACATTCTTATCCGAACTTTTACTTCCTTTGCCCGCCTGCCTCAATACATTTGGCGACCCCGAAATGGTGGTTTCCGTCAATTTGTATCAACATGACTAACTAATGCTTGAGCCTCCTGGTTCATACAGTTTGGTTCGATCGGGTATTTGTGTGTCCGAATGTTGCTCTAACACAGGTGCACACGTATCACACAAAAAAACAATCGACGCACAAGCACTCAATGTCTGTGACACCACTGGCACTGACCGGTTCACGCAGGCCTTGGGACACTGGGGAAAGTGTTCGTTTGAATGGGATGCAGTGTAACGAAACGTGCTGCAGTGCAGTTGGCGCCATTATGTTTTTTTATTGTGTAATTCGTCTGTGTGTACTACCGGGCCTTTGACTCGCCTGTTTCTGTTGTCTCCTTTTACAGGATTGCCGTTGGAACCCTCATTCCGGAAAACCCTATCACCATGTAATTTCATATCACAAAGTTGGCTCTCGAGTGTAACGGATAATCGAGTCTAGAACGCTCGCTTGCGTTTAACATTTCGGCGACCCTGCCGAGATGCCCAAACACCATTCAGTGAAGAAGTACTGCCGTCTGGCTCCGCCACAAGGATTCTACAAAAATTGTTGTTCACGTGGAATCCATCGCGGTGGAGGCTACTGAGACCGTCGCTGCACCTGAGAAGTTCCATCTGAGTGGAACCTTTTCAAGCTGGAGGTTGATGGTTCGGTTGTACGTGGATACGATTGATTCCGCTCGTCGGCCAAGCGCACTGCAGAAGTTGCTGGCAGAATGGTTGCTTACAGTTGCGAAATCGTGGAAAATGAAGTAAACGGGCGAACGTGTCAACGCCTCGAAAACACACTGACGCCAGGGGCCATTGCCCTTGACTAAAGAGAGGAGTTCCAAGGACACAGTCAACGGCACGACGAAAACATTCAGACCTTCGCACAGCAGTGTAAGCCCGTAGCCCATTGACGACGGGTCGAGCGAGTTTTGGAGGCAGTGACTTCCCAGAAGGATGGCGCGCGGTTCTTGAGGAATCCGCCCACCGAACTGCAGCAAGCTAGTAAAGGCGGGCGCAGCATCCAGGCGGTCAATAACAGCCTTGAGAGGAACTATTACCTTGAACTCAGAGTGATTGCTGCTGTCCAACCGCCAAGAGGGAACCGCCAGTGTGACGCATGGACCAGGGGACGAATTTTGATCCCGAGTGGTTGTTGCTACTGTCAACGATTCGCTTGAGTTGCGCGAACTTGCAGTAAAGACAGAAAAGCCTCAGGTGGATCAGTGGTCACACTTAACCGACTGGCTTATAGCCAGATCGATGGCAAGGGTGCAAACATATAAATAGTGATTCATTTGACTTTTGTCTCTTCACAAAATCGGAGGTTACCCGTAGACCCAATAGCCATTAACGGACGGTGCGTCTCCTGTCCCATTGATGCAGAAGCGTCCTGCAGCCTAGTAAGGTCGAAAGTAGCGATTGATCTGATGGATCTGAACTGGCGTTGTCTGTATAACAATTTGTTAGCAGTCAACACCCCTCCCGGTTCGGGAACAAACGGAGGTTGGAGTGAACGTAGCCGAAAGGCATCTCATCTAGGAAGTGATGGTTGTCGACAGATTGCCAAGTGATGTGATTCCAGGAAGGGGTGTGTTGGACATTCTAAACTGTCGCACATTGTTAGCCCAAAAGTAGCTGTTTATCAGCCAACCGATGACGTGTCAACGAGAATTTTCAATGAAAGCGGTGAGACCACGGACAGTTGACATTTTCATCACAGCTCCCAAGACGAGCACCACCGGAACGCAAATATCGGAACAACTACAAGGTTTCAATGGGCGAGCTCGCGAAGAAGATAAACAACTGAAGGACGGTTTGACTAACCTTATTAGAGAGTATGTGGATGTTTCGCCTGGAACACGAGTATGCCAGGGCGTACAGAGGGGTTGAAACATCAGATCGGTACAGGGAGTTGTATGCTGATATGAACACCTCCAAGACTAATACTGGCTCACTACCAACCAGAACTACAAGAGACGGTTAAAGGTATGCTCAAAAACAAGATTATCCAGCCTTCCAATCCACCTTGGGCCCCCAGTAGTTTTGGTAGAGAAGAAAGACGGGAAGTTACGTTTTCTGTTGATTACACAAACGTACAAGGATGACTTGCAAAATATAGCTATGAACTGTGGATACCCTGACAGCAATCTCAGAAATGACGCAACAGACCATAAGAAAATCAACAGTTTGCTGTCCCGCTGATTTCCGTTTCCAGTTGTGCCACACTTTCATTAATGTGGTACCACTCCAATGCCGTTGCTGCGTCCCTCGGAATCTCAGTCTCTGTTCCGAGTTCTGTTGCCTTCTTCGGCCTCTCTGCTATTTTCGGGTCATTGGCCAGCCTCAGTCGAATGAAATGTACGGTCGTGGGCTTTTGGCAAATATCTGCGCTTCGAATGTAACATGGTGTATCACTGAGTACCGTTTGACAACAAAAGAAACTTTCCATTCACGATATTGTTCATCGGGTACTTCAGGGAATGGAACGTCTGTTATTGCACAAACTAGCAAAACAGCCGCATATGCTTTATTGTGGTAGTATTACTTTTGGACTCGTCGAACTGATTCCGAATGCCGGTGAGCCAATTTCGTGGCTTCGAACAACGGAGCCCCGCAGGGCAATGACCTATCTCGGGGTTAGAATGGGCATACTTCCAAGACAAGATGTTTGCTAATCCGACGGAAGTCAAGGCTATCTACTCCTCCACGTGAGGATCCGTGTCTGATTGGTGGAAGAGTGAGCAGTGCACCAACACGCCATCAAGCACCTTCAACGAGCTTCACCAAACCCACTTTAGCGGCGCACATCCCTGAAGTCGCTCTTAATTACGGCCTTTCATCGTCGCGCGTTCATCGCGCTCGGCCAGCCCCTTTCCCTCCAGTTGATAAGATGTTATCCGTGTTTTATCTTTCTTCACGAGCTTACACAGCTCATGCATACCAGAGCTGGCGAAGGCGGAAGTTTATCCGAATGTAGCTGTCCCGTGGCACCCCATTTGCAAGTCCATTTGTTGAAAATTCCGCGGTCAACCGAAAGAGCATTAATCGCTGACAACAATACAACTTCAGCCAATTTTGTAAAGTGATCTACCATTACGAGGATATACTTTTTATTTTGACACGTCTCAAGTAGCCGTCACAATAGGGCGACGCCAACAACTTCGTTTAAGTGTCCAGTCTGTTGTGGTTGTAACGGTGCTCTGTAGTGCTGGAGTTGGGTTTTTAAACGTAGCACACAATGAACAACTGCGACAAAAATTGGCGACATCTCTCCGCTGATGAGACCATCCAAAACCTCGTTCGTGCTGCTTCGTATAATTTATTTTGTCCGGCGCCTCCCAATTCCCAGTGAACGTTATCTAGCACCGTGGCCACGTTTGTCTGAAGAGTGGCATTACGTCTAGTGTGAGTGGGTCCGTGCCGTAAGTTGATAATGCCATCACCAGCTTCGCCCGTGAGGCCCATAAACCTCGGGTGTTCCAACTGCAGCCTGCGAGCCTTCCGCCCGTCTTTTTGCTTCCACTCGCTGCTACTCCACCATAAATCACTACCAGCTCGGAGTTATCCTTCTGCGCCTCACTCCATTCCTCCGACCTGTTCTGCAGACTGATCAGTCATATTTTGTGTAGTGCGAGTAGCACAAACCCCATGACCGCAGGATTGCCTTCCGGACAGCACGTCTGCATTGCTGTGTTGTCTTTTTGGCTGATGGTGGAACTCAAAAGCATTCTGCTACAAATACTTCCATAAGCGGACAACGTATCACTCCGGGTGGCGAAAATTCCTTAGCCTCGCCAACAAATGATGGTCAGCACGTACCACGAAATTCTTACCATGCAGGTAGTGATGGTATTGTTTTAAAAGAACACTAATGCTAGTATCTCCTTCCTCGTGATGCAATGGTCCTTCTCTTGTTTATTCAGGGATCGGATTCCGTATACAATGAGATGTTCTTTTGCTTAATCTTCCTGGGACAACACTACTCCGAGGCCGTGATCGCTCGCATCAGCATCCGGTATGAACTCGCCAGCCTCTCTTGGTGAAATCAGGGAACACTTGTATTGGAGAAGGGTACAATGCCTCACACAATTGGTCAGAACTCCGCTGCTGTACTTCCGTCTACACAAACTCGCAGGCTTTTCCAAGTAAGGCGTTCAGAGTTTCTGTTGTCAGTGAAAAATTGCGCAGGTCGTGTGGGTTAGGCTCGAAAAATCCTTGCTGCACTGACAGTCAGTGAATTCGGCCAATGTTCTACCTTAATCGTCTTGGCGCGATCTGTCTGGATGCCGTGCTTGTATATGACATGCGTCAAAATTTGGTCTCCCGCATCAATCTACATTTAGCCTAGTTTAGTTTGAGGTCAAGCTGGCGAGGCGGCCAAGTATGATTTGTAGGTTTGCGAGATGCTCACGGGATGATCAGCAGTGAGCAATGACCGGATCTATGTATACGAGACGCTTCTGAAGAGCCAGATCGCAAAGTATCGAATGCCTTAGGCGCTGAAATGTTGTTGAGGCTTTTACTAAGCTGAATGGCCTTGTCTGGGATTTGTACAACATCGGAGGCAAAGAGAGAGCGGTTTCTTTCCTGTTCACCTCGTCAATTCTCACTTGCCAGTAGCCGGGTACAGGTATGAGTGTACTAAGCCAACCGGAACCGCTCAGCGCCCAAGTACGTCGCTCGTGCGTGCAGGAGAAAAACCTGAGGAAACAATTACATAACTTCAAAGTGAGGTGTGAAATAATGTGAACACTACAGTGTTCTCTCGAAGGAGAAGGCGGTTTCGCTAGGCTGGAATTTTCCGTCCTCCGCAACGAACCTTTCAACAGCCATTCCCTTATTATTTCTCAACTATATCACCGACATTCACGACTATGCTCCCAGCGACATTCTCCTCCACGTTGACGACGTGTACTTTCGGAATTCCAATAATCACAGTACTTTACGGACTATTCTGGCAGGTAGAAAATGTCTATCGGACGGCTGAATATTGCTCATGACAATATCAAATGCGCCTGTCATTTGTAGAAGACTCCGGGAATTTTTCTGTGTACATTGTGCAGAGATCACAACGGATATTTCAAGGTAGACAGACCTAGGCATTTGTCTGTTGTGCAGTTCTTTCTTCGTCCGTAACTGTCGAGTGACTGTAGAAAAGAGTTTGCAACTCTTGGACTGACAAAGGGGGCCTTTTCTTCTTACATAGTTACACGCTCCTCAAACCTTTGACGATGTTCACATAACTCCCTGGCTCACTTACGTTGATCGGTTATCAATCGTGCTTACCAACTTCATAAGTAAAATGCTTAGTGAACGTGTTCAGCGAGTAGCCTCTGAAGTGGTCAATGACATGCAGCATTGTTCCTGCTAGTTTCGTCCTGAAATTTTTAATCCAGAGTCACTTGAACTTCGGAGAAGCGTTACGATTTAAGTCCAACGCGCCATTTTCTAACCGTGAGACCTGGGTAGTAACACTGCTTCAGCGGCCGATAGAAGTCAAGGAGGGCGAGAAAACAGGTGTCACGTGATCCGTCCTAGGATCTTCCCTAGACGGTAACTGTTTTTCTACAGCATTTTTCCTACTAAGCGGGTCCATCTCGAAACTGCAATACAGACAATGAAGCCAACCGGAACCCGCACACCACAGTTAAGAGGTGCTCCAAAACACAAAAGTGTGGTGTCCCGTTAAGGCCAATCCTGTGCATGGACAACTCACCGTACCACAAGCTTGCCAGATGGCTTGTAGACATTCCCCATCTCATTCCGTCGGTTGTTGGTCCCCCACTGTGTGAAAAGATTCCGTTCAACCGGTACAAACTTTACAGAACGCGCCGGTGAGTTTCCATGAGAAGTATCCTACCAATGCTGACCCCTTGTCTTCAAGCATTTCTCACGAGAAGCAGTTGATTTTTCATGCGATTTTATTTTCCAACAAACTCTGTCTTTTTGTCTTCCAGTCGATTATCTCAAGGGACTTACTCTTCGGTGTACAGATGTACGTTTTCATTTTGATGGATCGTCTTATAAAGAAGTTGACGGTGCAGCAATGGGTCGTCTATTGGGCACAACACGTGGATGTACTTTCAAGAATGATGAAATCAAGTACTTCCGATGCCACAGATGGGGCCTGCCGCGAAGAGCGATATGTAGGTGATATTCTGACTGTTATCGCTGATATTCTTTTTGTTTCGCTATCAAACCATTTTACTTCCGTTCATTCATGAAGAAGGAGAAAGCGACAGTTCATCTTTTCTAGACATATCGCCCACCAGATGGCTTGGATAACTGATTACAACGACGAGTGCACCGCAGAGCTACGTGGAGTGGTCGGAATTAACAATTTTCTTTTATTACGTCATTTACTTGTGGACGAAGTCCGGTGGAAACCCTGCTTCCTAGAGCCCGGGACACCTGCACGGGTGACTGCTTGCAAGGAAAGGAGGAGGGAGTAAAGGGGGTGCTACTCTCGAAGGGATATCTCAAGAAGCTCGTCAAAAAGACTGATGAACACTGGCAGGAGTACTGTTGCTAAGAAGCAGGACTTTATCTGCTTTTGGAAAGCGATCAAACTACAACCGACGTAAATCAAAAATTACGGTTTGCTCTATTCCGTGCATGACCTGTGGCTGAATTGTGGTTACAACTCACAGCTAAGAGTGTCGCCTTGGTCATGACCCACCGAAACTTTCTGTCTCGTATGTAGTCTATCAGGTAATTCGCAGCTGCGATGATGTCTGTGTCGGCAGAACAGATTGTGCCTATGACGAAGACTGTCTGGAACATATGCCAAAGTGGTTGGTGCGCGCCATGACGCGAACAGGCGATGGCAACAAGGTGGTTGAGGTGGAATCCGACCTTATCTGTTGCAAAGCGCCTCATGGCAACAGGTCATACTATTGACCCCAACAGCTCGTTTCAAGCGCTGCCGCGTAATCCGAATCCGAAATTGTTCGTTGTCTCCGAGGCAATGTTAATCAATACTCGCCGTCCAGGTCCTGTGTGTGCATAAACTGTTGACTCACGCAGTTTGTCTGCCCTGGGGGAAATAACAGTCCTTGTTTCATGTAAACCCAATTGTTGATTGTTTCGATTGTTACTGCTGTCCGCATATCCTATATGTTCCAATGTTTCACGGTTGTGACTGAAAGGGTTTAATCAAATGTTAACATCTCGCGATGTGCCTTCTATCGTTAACGGTGAACTGCAACAAGGGAACTCGGTGTTTTAGATTTTTAAGTGCTGAAACGATCATCCACTAGGGGTCGTTAGTGACCATTTTAGGGACCGTTTTAAATGTGTCACCTGGTTCCAAGTTACACGAGGCATAAGTAGACTTACAACACCACTACGTTCCTGGTTCTTGTAATTCCGGAGAACGTGTTGTTTGACACTTTTAATGACCGTTTCCCAGGTTGACAAAAGCCAAATGGATAACAAACTAGACAGACCCATTGTATTCTGGTTAGTTGTGATGATGAAAATTGCTCGAGAGGATACAGGAAGGAGACATAGCAGCCCAAAGTTGTACCTTTGGTTGCATCAAGAAGCCTAAGTGACACTGCTAAGAATGAGGAGTGGTGCAGCGACAACCTCTAACGGAATTGCAACACCGTCTGTCGCGAATCTGAAGAACGGGCAAATTTAAATGTTTGATTTTTTGGTTGAGTCGGGATCCAACGCCACTCAAGGTGTTGATGACATTCAGCTGTTGCATTTCAACACCATTACCTACTATGAACTTCCGCATGAAGAAGCTCATTTAGATGTTCCGGACAAGTATTCATACGCTTCGGATTCGAATGTAAGTCAAGTGCTAATTGTCGTTAGTTTATCTATGGTTAGCGATGCTACTCTTGTCGCGTTATCACTATGAAGGATTCCGTTGGTCGTGCCTTATA
>LOND01000289.1:125052-138641 GCA_014220965.1 Paragonimus kellicotti
CTCGAACACATTTTTCCTGGGATATTTGGATCCACCTTGATCATCCGCTTACTGAACGCGTTTGTGGCAGTGCATCTTACGTCACGCCACTTTCAGTGCTAGTGCAGGCAACATGATTGGTATCGGCGATTCAATTGTGCCTCCGCTAGCAATCGTGCCATCAGTTGGAATGTACACTTGAGCCTCAGCCGTATACGGCCTGAGTCTCCACAGCGCGAATACGAACGCGTCATACCTCGGGTGAAGATAACGCTTCTGTCAATTGCCTGAATCTTTAAAACTCCCGCAGGACCAGCCTCGTGGCCGGCCACCCTGAACACACTGGTACAAACTCTAGTCAGTTCTTCGGGGTCTGTTTTTTGGCCTATCTGTATACCAATGTACGTAGATTCAGATTCAAATTAACCGACCTTCAAATGCGTTGTAGCACTCATCAAGCCATGGTGTTGGTGGTTACCGAGACTTGGTTGGTTCCCGTTGTTCTCAACGCTGAAGTTCACTTGAAAGGGTATGGTACCACGCAGAGAAAACACAGCTGGTGGGCTTGCAGAAAGCTTGATTATTTACATTAGTCAGTAACTTTTCTTCTCTCCTTTGACTGACTCCGTCTTGACACTCCTACCTTACTCCATGCTTGTTACGACCCCTGATAGAGAAAGACAAGAACAAACACAAAGACCACGAGCAGTATCTCTATCACGAACGAACGCAACGATATTGCCAAACTGCACGAAAACCAGAGCACAAATATCGGAACCCAACTCTCGCAACTTAGATCCCCCAACAAGTAAGAAAAAAGACGGCTTTCAAACGAGCTTTATCTGCTGCTCAGCCTGAGAGCAAAATATCGATTTAAAGCATCTTTATTTATAGGTTTCCGGCGACCCTGCGCCTAGGCCATCCAACGGACCGATCAGAGCTGAGCGTAGCTTCTCGGACGTTCGAGAATTCTGGCGGGCATTCAAATTCTCCAAAAATGGAAAATCCATTTTTCTCGGCAAATATGGCGAATTTTTGGGGAAAATTGCCTTTTCCCTAATAAAGCTATGTACCATCCAACCAGATTCAACTACCCGAGTGTTGATTAGAGCGATTTATCGCTCTCAGTCATCCTCTGTTTCATGTAGTTTCGCGATAATTCCCGCTTTATCACACGCCGCCACGTTTGGTTACACACATATCTTGGTCACAGGGGACTCCACCACTGCAAGCGTGGATTTTACCGCTTGGTCTGTTCAGCTGTTCTCACTCGCCTTCCTCCTAATTTTTATGCTTTGTTCTAACCTCCGTCTCAACAAGTAGGCTGATCGTAGAACTCGCTTGATTCCTGATGGTACCCATTCTCTCCTTGACCTCACATTTACCAACGAACTACTGATGGTACTGTAACATGCAAGCCAGCCGCTTCTGTTCTGATTGTCCGTCACACTTACGGACCGATTTTGGGGCAACGTGGAGACACCGGGGACAGCGTTCTTCCGAAGGAGGGGTTCCAACAACAATCCTGTAAAAGGAAACAATACAGACAAGCATGAGCCAAAGGCCCAGTAAGCCATGCACACGACTTACACAAACGGAAACTAAAACGGCGTCAACAACAGCAGCACGCCTCGTCACACAATTCAAATTTAACCTGTGCGCGCCTGCTGGTTTCGATCGCACGTTACACAACTCCCCTCCTCGTTGAGCACCGACCCCGGTGCTCCAAACCCTCTACAAGCCGGCTGGTGCTCATGGACATAGTGCCGGACATAGTGCCTGTGGGCCAACTGCCCATTTACTTTGTACTCCTTTTTACTTATACATATTCTTTTTCAACACTTTTTCTGATACATTTTTTTCTTTGACACCTCTTTTTTCACGGCACCTCTTTTTACAATGGCACCTCTTTCATCCTGGCAGGGTCGCCAAAATGTAACATGCAAGCCAGCCGCTTCTGTTCTGATTGTCCGTCACACTTACGGACCGATTTTGGGGCAACGTGGAGACACCGGGGGACAGCGTTCTTCCGAAGGAGGGGTTCCAACAACAATCCTGTAAAAGGAAACAATACAGACAAGCATGAGCCAAAGGCCCAGTAAGCCATGCACACGACTTACACAAACGGAAACTAAAACGGCGTCAACAATTCCCCTTGGGCAGCCCCAATAGTCCTGGTTAAGAAGAAAGGCGGCGACCTGCGTTTATGCGTCGATTACAGGAAAGCTCAACCAGGTGACGAAGAAAGACGCATTCCCATTACCAAGAATCGACGACCTGTTCGATGCTCTCGGTGGAGCCACGTATTTTAGCACGTTAGATTTAGCGTCAGGCTATTGGCAGGTGGAGGTCGAAGAAAATGACCGAGCTAAGACGGCCTTCACCGTACCGTCGGGACTGTACGAGTTCGAAGTTATGCCCTTCGGGCTATCAAATGCACCCGCGACATTTCAACGCTTAATGCAGAAAACACTGCATGACTTGATCCCCAAAGCATGCCTAGTCTATCTGGATGACGTCATAGTCCACGGAAGAGTGCCGTAGCAGAACATGACGCAAATTGGAGTCCCGTGCTGGACCGCTGGCAGGACGTCGGCATTAACAACCTAAAGCTCGATAATTGCCACTATTCTCCATCCAAACGTAACCTATTCCCTGGCGCAGTAATCTCTGCCTGGTCGGGTATCATGGGCCAAAGGACCAAGAATCGACAAACCGACCACTCTTCTATTGACACCGAAAGATGTAAATGAACTGAAGGAGTTTCTTAGGCTAGCGTACCTAGCTACTACCGCCGCTTCATCACCGACTTCGCTCGTGTCTCCACTCCCTTGACCAGACTGTTACAAAATAATCAGGAGTTCATGTGGACGGAAAAGTGTGATCATCATAATGCCCTTATAATCTACTCCGATCAGCTCCTCTTACCCAGAGCCCTCAGATGACTAAGAGCTTTCCTGAATATAAGTCACGAAGAGCCAAGAGACGCTCTTATACTAGGATACCGTATGCGAAGGACAGTGCAAATCGAGCGCTCCTCTCGCAACGAGGACAATGGTAGAGAACGAGTGATAGCGTATAGTAAAGCCGGATGCTTGATTAAAATTTAAGACGAAGACGAAAACTATTGCTACAACGAGAAAAAAAATGCTTGCTCTAGTGTTCTTCACGCACGCCCATTTCCGTTCCATTATCTAATACTCGGGCAAAAATCAACGTAATTATCGTACAGACCAAAGAGCATCACCAATCCCATCCGAATGCGTAACAAACACATATCAAACGAACCACCCCAGCAGAGCAAACTAGCAGCTAGCCCGATGGCAGGAGATTCTACAGGAATACGATTTCATATGTGAACACAGATCCGGCAGGCGACATTCTAATGCTGATTCGCTATCGAGGCGTCCCGCGCGTAATCATGGCGACTGTCCGTCTTGTACTACATCAACACTGCGCTTATCAACTTTACAGAGCCGCTGCAGTACGCGCCACCTGGCAGCCAGGCTCAGCGGCACATCCATAGCACTGCGGCTAACTCTTAGAAAAATGGTCGCCGCGAATTATATGGAGAGCCAGACCAACCGACGCCAAGGAAATGCAGCGAAAGAGCTAATGAGCTCGTTGGCCTCTAGGGCAAATAATGGCGAGCAGCTCAGATGTGATGGCAAGTATATATGTTTATCAATACGCTACCCGCCTTACACGAGAAGGATTAGTGGTACCTCAGTCCATGTAAGCGTTAGAAGGTACATAACAAAACTTGCACCGACCAGCTCGCCCCACGAGGAACCTAAATAAACTGAGAGGCGGCTGCACGACAACGATTATCACGTGCCACTCAACCGAAGAGATGTCAGGTTGTTATGCCACTCGTGTCGAAACGCATTCGGACACCTTCAAAACCTCAACCAGACCTTCGCTATGCGCCTGTAAAATTAACAACATCCGAAACACCCCCCCGACCCACAACTCAAAAAACCAACGACCCCGCCCACATGCACCACAAACACACAACCCACCTACAAGCAACCCAAAAAAAACAAAAAAACAAAACAAAACAAAAGAAAAAAACAAAACGAAAACACAAAAAAAAAAAAAAAAAAAAAAAAAAAAAAAAAAAAAAAAAAAAAAAAAAAAAAAAAAAAAAAAAAAAAAAAAAAAAAAAAAAAAAAAAAAAAAAAAAAAAAAAAAAAAAAAAAAAAAAAAAAAAAAAAAAAAAAAAAAAAAAAAAAAAAAAAAAAAAAAAAAAAAAAAAAAAAAAAAAAAAAAAAAAAAAAAAAAAAAAAAAAAAAAAACAAAAAACAAATCCAGGACTGCAGGATACCCTAATCGAGTTGAGTCGGGTAGACATCATGGCCCGTGCCCGAAAACCCCGATCAGGCGATGTTACAGCTTTGTCCTGTCGATTAACATACCAAGTTGAGTGACGAAGGCATCCCGCTTGCAAGCGTGTATACATAAACGTAGCAACAGCCATTGTCAATCAAGGGGTGGTGCCTTTTGGAGCCCGGACAACATCGGATCAAGCTCGTCTTATGAAAGCTCTTTGGTCGCGAAGTGTGAGCCATACTAGAATAGATAAAACACGAACTACGCTTATCACCACACAGGCAATGGCATATAAAGGACTAACCGCTCAAAGGTCTCTCAAGCCTTCACAGAGGAGATATGCATCGAATGGACATTACAAATAAACGAAAATGTATGTTAGACCACCGCAATAGCTGTCCAATTCGTGAACCGATAAAAACCCAATTACCTAGATAGACGCAGAAACAATGAAATAATAACCCTCAGAAATGCCGCATTCGGTTACACAAACCAACTGCAACTTCAGTTGCACAATACTAAAGCAACCTTTCTTGATACACTTCGCGCCCATACAAATCACGAACAATTGGAACATCCATCCAGCACCAGAAGGACTATTATGATAAAAAGTATTCCGGCAGCCCCTCCCCTGAAGGTGCGAAACGAGTGCGTTACAACAAACACGTTCCGAGCAAAGAGTCACAGACAAGATGCAGCAAAAACATGAAAGGCCGTATTTGTCGAAACTGGAATACTTTCGGAGGCAACCTGCCCAGAATTAAGTAGAAACTGCACAGCGAACTATAGACACAATCGCTGATCCCAATTAATCGACTAAAGCATTAACCACAGACCGCAGATCCGTGAGATACCATCGGAACGCTCCGATGTCATGATGGAAGTTGAGTCCGAATGTTTAGCATATAAGCACCGGGGACGGTGCCAGCGAAAACGGAATGGATAAACGCGACGACGAAACTAACTTAGCGCGCACGGATTGAATATAAAGTTAAATTAATCAACATGGCCGCTTTGTTCACCCTTTCAGATACCAGTCAAACGTCGTGCACGAAGACCCCGAAGCAACGGACAGTCAAACAAGCAAGAAGGACAAATGCACCTAAATGTAACTCTGTAAATACCCTTGTACCTTATCCTTTTTGATTACTCTAGTACCGCTGCGTGTTGCGTAATATATATATTTGGATACAATATCTACCTGCTCTTCTGATTGTATGTTACACAGAAATAAACCATTAGTTCGAAATAGATTATCCACCTGACTCGCATAACACCACTCTGATGTCATAATAATATAACTACACATAATATACAAGAGAGTAACTCGCCATCCAGAGAGAAAATTATTAAAAACTATTCTACAAAGGTGCTACCTACCGCCATTATCCCGTCATGCCTGCTTGAACTCACTAAACCTGCCTGGTCACCCGGCGCCTACGCTCACCACGGATCATTTTCCAACTTCTAAAGACGGCTTTAGCCTCGTTTTTCCTTTCACGAGTGCCTCAATATGATTCTTCGCTATAAAATCTCCACGCTATCGCACCATACGATGCAACGATTATAGTAGCTGCCCTTGCGAGGTATAATCCCTTATTCACCTCGTCCTTACATGGCATCGTATAAAGAATAAATCCGCGTGACTACGCTTGTGGTCTCCGAAGTTTTATCACATCAATTCCCGTTTCACATACTTTTTTCTACGTGACCCGAAATTCCGTCTAAACCCATTTTACACATCCTCCTCAAAAACGGAGTCTCAACCAGCAAACTACCGCCTGAACTTTCAACGGCCCAAAAGTAATCAGACAATCACATAATCGGCGGAAAGTAATCGTTCTCCAAATACAGCATCAGATCCGTTGAAGATGATCTTGCACTCTTTCCCTCTACACCTCAAGCAGCTTTGCTTCTTCCTCGCCGATCAGTCTATACGTTCAAGTTTGGCCTACAATTCAAAGTATTGATCGCGATGCCCTACAGTCTAAAAGTAGTGAAACAAATTTATAGAAAAATGATAATGTCAACTGTAGAATGGATCCTTATGTCCAGAATGCGCTTTGCTGACATCAGACAAGCTAACGTTATACTGAACTGAAAACTCGAACATTACGATTATGGAATGCGAATCCATCAATACATTACCAAGTACGCTCATGTGTCCATTGACACCGCGAGCACACAATGCAGACAGGAGATATGGACTCGATGAGTCCGCTACAGCGATAGTAACTGTGATGATAAAATAAAACAAAAAAATTAGCCTCTGTTTACTGAAAACAGCACGTCTGTCTGAAGTGCAGTTAATGAGGGTGTTAGGATGACCATTGCATGGCTGGTTAACCGCCCATGTCCAGCACACCGTACACAAGTTGATCCAGGCGACCGATCGGAAAGCACTTTGAAAAGTCGACAACCATACTGTTCACATTCAAGACTAACGTCGTCAACCGTGAAAAAATTGTCACCTCTCCCAAAAGTGGTGCAGTTGAAATTCAATATAACCTTCGATATAACGCTTCTCTCCAACTGTGCCTGGGAGCTCATTGGTGAGCCCGCAGTGCAGACAGCAAATGGGATACCCCAGAATGTGTCCGGTGGTACGTTGTTTCTCACTGACTAACTTCCGTGTACTCCCTTCTTTCGGGACAAGCTGTTCGAGGGAACGTGCCGCGACCAATTGGTCGAACGAGTCCATGATTCTGGACAGAATAGATGCATGGAACTGAAAAGATTTGCTAAACGACTATGGCACGGCATCTGTTGTCGACGTTTGCTGTCAGGTATATATCGAGCGCCGCCAGCACCATCAGCCAACTACCGACGCGAATAGCCGAAGACGGTCTCGCTAAGAACTGCTTTACGTTCACTGGATAACCAGATGCAGACTTAGGTTTTGTTAACCAAAACCGACGAGTTCCCAAACTAGATGCCGACTTGCGTTATGTTGATCGCACCACGAAGCCGTTGTGACCGCGGCTATATAAATTACTCCTAGCGAAGCTTACACCGAAAGTTGTGACCTTTAGGGAAACCAAACAGGGGAGGGGAAAAAAAAAAAAAAAAAAAAAAAAAAAAAAAAAAAAAAAAAAAAAAAACCAAAAAAAACGGCCAGGGGGGAAAAAGGGCGGAGAGAAAAAAAAAAAAAAAAAAAAAAAAAAAAAAAAAAAAAAAAAAAAAAAAAAAAAAAAAAAAAAAAAAAAAAAAAAAAAAAAAAAAAAAAAAAAAAAAAAAAAAAAAAAACGGTGCAACTCCGTGCTGGTTCCTCCCTTCCGTGTCGAACGATTATCAGTACCTACTCCCTGTACCTGAAAACCCATTCGCCAAGTTGAACGATGGGCGCTGCCTCACCACACTGGACTTGGCGGAGGCCTATCAACAGGTTGAAGTCGTGCAATACAAGGAGAAGATGCTGGACGAAACAATATCCATCGCGGCTTTCCCAATACATCCGTTTACCATTTTGAATTAAAATTGCCCCCGCGATCTTTTGACAGGCTCATGGACATGATGTCGACGTACAGAATCCAGAAACGGCAGCTGTCTTATCGGATGATACCGTGATGTTGAACTGAAATGTGAAATGGAAAGACGAAAAAAATAGAATGAGTCGTACTTAAAGGACTACGTATACCAAACGACTCACGACCGACGCTGTCCGCCCACCCCGCATAACACCAAGAAGGGATTCCATATCTTACATGCTTTCACGCTGAACAAAAAATATAAGACAAATTAAAAGAGATGCTCGTGTGCTTATTTTTGCGGCGAAGAAATTCCACAAAGTGCTATTCAGTCGTCACTTCCTATTGTTGATCAGCCACAAGTTACTGATTACAGTCTTTGAATTGAGGAGATGCCCATATACGCAGTAAGTCAGGTTCAACCGTGGGCCGTGACACCGCTGAATAACGACTTTCAAATTAAGAATACGATTAACACATTAACTGGACAAAGGGATGTATTCTCCCGGCTGATTAGATCACGGGTGCCAGACCCAGAAAAATCTGTAGTCGCACCTGGGTTAGTTCAATTAATTGTGAACCGGATATACTCCGGGACCACCCGTGCACTTTCGGTTACTTCAGAGGTGGTTTGCGAGGTAACACAACATGACACAACGCCCCCGGATCGTGCCCCATCAACTTCGCACACGCTGGCCGCAGCCAGGACTTTCAGGCGACCCGGCACACTAAGCTCACGGATGTTTATCGCTATCTGCTCTCAAAAGTGGCCTTCTCTTTGGAGAAAGATGTAATGCCACTGGAGCTGCGGACCAAAGTGACTCGTCAGCTTTGTACCGGACATCCAGTAATCAGGGAAACAAAGGCCTAGTCGCGTAGCTGTGTCTATTGACGGGGAACAGACGAGGGACTAGAATAACTAGTACCCTCTGGCCACAGCAGTGGTATAACGTCTAAGACACCAACGAAGACTCCACTGCAGCCGTGGCTCGGGCTGGCAACGGCATGGACGGTAATTCGTTCGGATTCCGCTGGACCGCTCCTGGGACAGAACTTCTTCAAAGCCGTGGATTCCTTCAGCAGACGGCCGAAGATGGCCTTCATGCGGACGACTGCAACAGGCAAAACCATCTCTCAGGTTCAGAGGATCGTCAGCCGATTAAAATGCATGGAATCGTTTGTGATTGACGACAAAATCCAGCTTACCCTGTCGGTGTTCGCAAATTCCCACAAACAGAAGGATGTCAATCGCATCCTTCCACCCTCGTTTCACCCGCGGCCTACCGGCCAGGCTGAGCATTTTCCGGACACTTCCAAGCATGGGGTTCCGAAAGCTCAAGAGAGGTCAGAAACTTTCCCAATGCACAGCCGGGCTCCGCTAAACCCACGGACGCCAGGTGGAGTATCTCCCGCTGAAGCCAACGTCGGCTGGAAGATTCGGTTGCGACTGAACTTCTTCGGTCATCAGCGATCGCACCAGAAGCCGGAAACAGAACCATGGAAGAACATTCCGGTAGGCTTCGCGGATCGAACTCAGGAAACTCACACAGGTCGGACGGCTTTGGAGCGCGACTGCAATAACCATTTAGTCAGAGGGACATTTGATGGATTTCGACAGCAGCTTGCTAATGTCCTCTACGACGTACAAGCGGGGAAACACTTTTGGCTGCGTCACGCTGGTCAACGGGAACTCGCAGACACCTCTGGCCATATACAACGGGAGAACGATCCTCCGCTTGGTTTTTTGTGTACCTTTGATCCACAAGGCTGTAACGCACCTCGTTAACCGACATTATCGGAGGGTCCCTGCGCTCTGTCTGAAACCTAGCCGCTGGGCAGACCGAACACCTGTTAAGGTCAATCGCCGGCTCCAGTGCTACCATTAATACACTCGAAGGGGAGACGTTGGAGTAGGACTAACCTAATCTACAGAACAGGTAGATTAGACCAGACTTCATGTTACTCATGTAATACGGACTTTATGTGCAACTGAGTGATTTTTCTTGCCTTAGCCTGATACTGAGGGTCACAATCTTACATGAGTATGGTCGCATTTTTGCTGGTCTTGTCAGACAGAAAGTTAGGGTAAGTGCACGCGCCATGGGTGGATTACTGTCTTTGTGTTCTGTGTTGTCTTGTCTCGCCGTACCATAGCTCGCGAGTCGGGCACAGTTGGTCGGGGTTTGGAACATTCCTTCAGGACATTCGATCGAGTTGTTGGCACTCTGCCACACACTCATCTTGGTGATGGATGGTTGGGCGCATCCAACCTATCAGGGTTTCAAAGTTCATGTCATGAGGTCTGGATTCTACCAACACTTTCGGCAGGCTTCTCCATTCTATCCTCAATTCTAAACGCTCTCTTTTGGACTTTAACCACACCTCACTATTCTAGATAAAAGGCCATCTGTCCACTCGTTACTTTTGTCAGAGTTCATCGCAATTACTCCGGCACCAGAATGGTTGAATAAGGAGTGCCACAAGGCTCTATCCTCGGACCCTTAATACTTATGCTGTTCATAAGCGAACTTCATGAACCTCGTCATTCCGCCGCCTTCTGTGTGCGGATGACGTTAGGCTGTGGCAAAACGTGTATTTGGACGTAGACAACGTCTTTCCTATAGGTGGGTTGATTCTCTATACATGTGGTTTCTGCTACGCGCGACATCATTCGAGACCACTGCGACAGATTTATTGGTCATGCCGAACGATGCTGTAAGCAGGTGAGAAACGGTGAGACGATGGTTTGCTCTCAACTTACAGCTCTAAGTCTACCACAACCCTAAACCTCACTCCTATTGGACGTGAGATCCACAGACACCTCTAACCACTCGCAACCACTTTACCTGTCAAAGGAACCAATACGGTCCGCAGTTTGATGAATTAGTAGGAACAGGGTCAGATGATCTGTGCTCCACTTTGACCGCTAACCCCGTTCTCATTAAGCGAAGCCGTTGACACCCCTCGAATAACCCGTACCACTTCCTCTATCAAAGTAGCCAATGCGAAGTGCTCTAATTAAGATTGGTTGTCCCTTCCGGTTAGTTGGGTCAATCGCGTTCTTGCTGTCACGTCCAAGATTTTACCGTGGAAGTTCTAGCAAACCAAATTAATTCACTTTAGCATGTGGCGAAAAGTCTTGGACCTATTGTGGAAACAGATGTGCAAAAAGGTATAGACCCTTTGTTGCCCCTATTATCTGTTAACAACTTACCGGCCGTTGGTCCCCCACTCCCCGTCAAATGTGCGCACGATACTGAAGTTTAGCGTACCACACGCTGTCCCGAAGATTGCTCTTTTGCAGCGGAATCTCGAGGCAGTTCCTCTGTGGTCGGGAGAAAACAGTTTCTCACTCAACACTAGCAGACAGAAAATCATGTATATACACGACAATAACGCGGGGATAACGAAATCTATCGAATCGGGAGAATTGATTACAGCTGTTTACCAATAAAAAGACCCTGGGGCTCTACCTTCGGCAAATCTCTGCCTTAACGCCAATACGCTGACCCTGACAATGAAGCTAATGACAGGCTGGCAGCGTTTAGTGGATTACTCGTGAAGTTTTCAGCAGAATACTTCGAGCGCATCTTCGATCCTCTGGTAAGACCTCTATTGGGGATAAACATAATGGTACGCGTTCCATACCTGAAAAAAGACATTCCCATTCCTGAATCCGTAAAACGACGAGCAACACGGGGAGTTATAGGTTCCTACTCGTATTTATATACAGGCCGACTGCATCTTCTGAACCTCTTACCACTTGCTTACAGACTGTTGACGGGAGGCATGGTTCCCACCTTCAAGATCACTCCCAAACCTGATCACTCCAATCAAAACCTTCCCAAGCTAGCGGAGACCAACTTAAGAGGACACATATTTAAACGAGACGACGCGTAATTGCTCGATTTGCAGGCAATGCAGTCTTGCCGTCCGAGATTGCCCGAATTGAGAGGCCCTTCCGATGCAACCCTTGAGGACTACTACTCTTGAGACGTTTAAAACGTGTCTTGATGATGTGCCCCTACCAAGACAATCACTATGGACGGTACACTCCTAATAGAATGCTCAGCTCTCGACGAGTATGTGCGTGTGTCAGTACCAGTATGTATGGGCGATCTGATATGTGTTACATGCATGATTTTTTTCTGACCATATTCCACCAAGTTCCGTCACATTGCACTAATCACCCGTTGACGTTATACTCGGTAACTTTCTATTATTGTTACTACCTATTCTTCCTGGCCCTGATATTGTCATCGTTACTTATTTCTCCAACCCTCATTGGAGGTGGGTGTGGATTTATGTCCACATTACCCTGCCACACAACGGTGTGGTGCTTTCCACCTTCGGTACTCGAATACTGATTGGCATATTCAAATCGTATCCGTGTAACACACGTTCGTTTTTTGGCGGTTCACGCGACCGAGGAGGACGAGTGACCACCCAACGTCCGCCCAGAAACTGAAGTTGCCGGAGGACCGGAAACTGTAGAAAAACGCAGACCCATATCGAAACAATCTGGAGCCGGGCATGCGCACGACTACTACACATTCTGCCCTGCAAGAAACCGGTAAACCAGCGGAAACTCATGAAGTCACGCATGTTTGAAGCTGGTCACGTTTCAAGGGCACTCCACCCTTAACTGTCTGTCGCAATCTGATTGGTCGATGCTAGCAATGGCGGTCATTTGAAATGAAGAATTTCGGATAAATTTTTGTTCACTTTTTGCTGAATTGCCATATTTCCTAATTTAATCTATCATAACTAAGCAACGGGTAATAAATAAGTACTTTTTTTGAAAGCTAAGAACGTATGTATATACCTTGGGAGTGATAACAAAACATTTGAAAACTCACGGGGTAAGCGTGGTAAGTATCATTTCAATATTCAACCACTGCATAAGGATTCATAAAGCTATCCCACTTTGCTAGAGTTCTTCAATCTTTCGGTTTCCGCCGGCGAACGTAGTTTTACTTTTGACTGTTTAATAATAACACCCGTCCTATATGTTTATCTATCGTATCTTTATTTTCAGTGTCACTAACTGTATGACATTGTGGTATTTATGGTGCATACTTTCCACTTTGCGCAGTACACTCACGTTCATTCCAATTGGGAGTACATGATGGTTTGTAGGAGACTAGCCTTATCTAAACGTAGGAACACAAATGGTCAGTTCGAAACGTGGTCACTGAACAACTCACTGTAGACAACCCCGATCTAGGTGGAACAGGAGCACCAAGGAGACGAGACGCGCACACCAAAAGTGTATTGTTAAGTCGAATCAATTCAAACAAGTGGTGTTCATTTTGTCCAAGGACAACTGATGTGCACTGTGTACAAAACATGAGGCAAAGTATGGAAATATGTGCAAAACCCTGTAGAACCCCACCCTAGAGCGCTAGAAGGATGCAGACGCCCGATAAAAGTAGAGTAACGTTAAGCACAGTACTTTTTGAGAAGCGTTAGCCATCTGACCGTTCGGTCTGAACGAGTTCGGGGAAAACCAACAGGTATTTTTAGATTGAACAGAGGAGGTGCAAACTGTTTTACTCTTTGTCATGCTGAGGATTTTATCGGCTGTTAAACAGGACGTTGTTTGCGAAAACGCACAATAAGTTTACGGACCATTTCGTGTGATTAAACGGTTCCCTAAGTTTTTGTGATCGATCGCAACGGATCCCACGATACAGTGAGCATTGACAGACTTAAAGTTGCTCATGTCGAACCTCACTTAGATCCTCCCATCGCTCCTGAAGTCGATCCTACTCCAAATGACTCGCTTTCCACGCAGCCCATGTGTGAAAA